>JAJLTN010000003.1:0-166926 GCA_030568215.1 Lipomyces kockii
AATTATACTTAATAACAGCTTGATATATATTTGCAACTGTAAAATTTAATCGTGGTGGCGTGGATATGATTTATTGTTGAGTGATGGTACTTTTGTCGCGACTAGTCTTAATGCACCATATCAAGACTGCCAAAGTTGTACGCGCCATTATTATGAACGCGTCACTCATTATGGACGCGTTTAGTTGTCACCTCACGTTCCGCTTCGACCATATCCAATACGCAGGAAAATATATTATGAATACCCGTTGTCAATGCCCACTAGCCGAACCTACCAATATTTATTAATCACGGACGATTAGCTCTTACTCAGCACCGCCATCAACGCATTTCCAACTACGCCTCGCAGCCGTACGTCTTTGTTCGGCAATCCTGGCGGCCACGCCTTTCTGGCGTTCATCGCTGCGGAAAATAATACCGCATAGGCGATTGAAAAGGCCGCGCATTCCGCATATTCGTGGAATTTATCGAAATCTTCGGGTAGGAAAGCGCCGAGTGCGCGCGGCGCGACTGTACGATGTTAGCAGGCAATAATAGTTTAGGAGTGATTAAGATATTACCAAATAGAGCTAGTTCGCCTCTTCGTCTGGGGTTCTCTAGCAGAACACCTACAGAACGGTGTCAACTCCATCTACAGTATGAGTGCCAGAATACTTACTCCATCCACACATAAAGCTTCCCAGTGCTGGCCCAACTGTGTCATCCCACCTCAGTCTTTTGACTTTAGGAAACAAATACGGGCCAGCCCTTGTTCTTATAAAGCACACGGAATACCAGGCAAGCGCGACAAACATGCCCAAGAACGAGGCAGACCTGCAAGCGCTAAATAGAGCATCCGTCATATGTTGCAATTTTAGTCTGGGACGTGCGCGAAACAAGAAAGCCATATTCAATGGAATATAGATTGCCAAGGCTGACGTAAAAGCCTTCAAAAAACGCAATGCCGCATGGACTTCGCAATTTTCTGTCTTGTTAGCATGAACGATTGAGCATGGAATGGGAACCGTTACTGCCGGGTCACCGTATTCCGTGGGCAATCCAAGCTTGTCACAGCTAGGCGCCAGTATATGTGCGCATCCTGTATCTTTGCCGTAGATAAAGTCGCCGGATTTGACGAGCCGAAGAGCGGTTAATAGATTCGTGTCCATCTCCGCGAACTTTGTAATCCAATGGTTGTACGATTTCGGCAGCCGCGTTGGATGGTAGAACCACGCGTACATCACGACTGTGGCGGATGCTACAAATCCGTAAATATCTGTAGTTCTATAGTCAGGAGGTGATATGCCATGCAGTGATTTGTATTGCACCGCGACACCAGCACGTCGGTAGAGGTAATCGATCGCAGATGTCACAGTGAACAGCGTGTTATCGATTGTGCGTCCGTGCTCCTGTCTTTTCTTGACTTGTTCCTCGGCTGGGAGGCTAATACCCTTTGTGGCATCCCGCTTGAGAAGACGCTGATGCCATCGTAATGTGCAGCCGCTAGCTAGCATCGTCGCAATGAATGCTGATAAACGCGAATACCGCTCGGACTTTGACAGCTTGAAGACGATGATCTCTGTAATTCGTGAAAAGGAAATAGACGATGCAAGTAATGCAGCCCAGAAAATTGGAAGTTCATTTAGAGCTAATGCTGAAAGTAGAATATGCTTCACGCCGCTCAAGTATTTACGCAGGCGATCGGGTCTGCGAAGAGCCAGTATCGTGATATTCAAGATACGAGGACCAACCACTGCTGCAAACGACAGGAGAAATGCTCGCAGTGCGCTAAATGCGCATGTTAGAAACGCTCAAGTACATATAGCCACGAATGTGCAAACATACGGCGTAACTGCTGGATTTCGGAAAATTGCAAGAAGGACGGTCTTCTGCGCCCTCGTCAAACTCCACGGAGTGGAACAAATTTTTGACGGCATATCCAAATATATAACTTTCTCATATAATGTACGTAAGTTTCTTGCATTCCGACGCAGTTGCGACGTGGACATCTGTATTCTGCAGCCTATTCAACTCCAGTCTTGATCTGAACTCCGCGAGCGTTTACGCTCACCACCTGAACCCAATTACACTTGTCGACTGCGTAGTTGGCACTGTCATCAGATCCTGCGCAGTCACTTGATATTCTTTCTAAATTGCCAGCCTCTGGATCTGGTATTAATTGTCACCTCGTATGCGATACACATTCTCGACCGGCCCGAGATTAAAGGGAGTCCCCGCATTGCACTCTCTGTCTTACCCGGCTCTAAACCTCCAGGCCGCCGCCGTTAGTGACACGTGCAAAACAAACCTTTTGTGTTTTGATTCTGTCGACGCGTCTGACATACACAGTTGTCTAATCGCGTAACTGGAAGACTGGTTAGACCAAACTCGATTTCTGCACTACCAGGAGAAATTATTTTCGAGTCTGACACACAGACGCACACAGAAGCACAGATACTAACAATCAAGACTTACGTCTTAGGTGGAGGGCAACCCGGCGACGAGATGGATCATGAAGCGGCCGCTACATTGTTTCCTAAATCCACTAACAGCACACCAGGATCTAATTTAGAAAAGAGGATTCAAAACGTCCGAGGTATGATTGATTACTATTATGAAATGTTATGTATCGTGCATGGCTAAACTTTAAAATTATGCGTTACAGATCAAGCCACCTCGATATGGGATAAACTCAAACGCAATCCTCATGATCGCACTATAACAGCAGCCGCCGAATCGATGATAGTGGCCTTAGAACAGCTTGCATTTACGGTATCTAAGGGGAAACATACAATTATTAATGAAGCTACATTGGACGATATTGGTACTCGACTATGGAACGAGACAACGATTTTGATTAGAGAGGACGCCGAGAAGATCGACAAAACAGCTGTCTGCACAGGTGAGCCGAAATGGCCAAGGCAAACTCTGTGGTGATGAACGCTAACATTGGTATAGTTCGCTGTGCTGCTTGTTTTATAATTGACTGTGCGGAAAAGCTGGCAAAGACGAACGCGAGTGGGTAGAGTGCTATTGTGCTGCGTGTCGCGGGCTAAACAAGACATAGGCGAATTTCGAATATTCAAGTGCTACTTAAAAGCGCTTAAAATGTGTTTAGGTAGATTTTTTCCTGCTGGCGTCAGTACATCATAAGCTAATTCGAACAGACCATGACGAAGGTATTTTAGCAACAAAGCTGGTTGATAGACTGTCGAAGGTACGCTTGAATCGCTAGAGCCAATATTCTTCCAGGATAGTAACCGACGTAGCTATATGACGCTTTGATCAAGAGGGAGACACCACGATCCACGAGCGACCAGCGTATATTCTCTGTTGTCTCAATAGAGTACTATCTATGGCGCGTCGCACATGCGTGGAAGCAAGAAAATACGGCCCTGATGGACCTCCTGTACTCCAAACTTCCTCCACATCTCTCGTCGGTTAATATTCCTTCAAAGAAACTCGAATCGCTGGTTGACGTATTCTATCAAATCGGCACTGATTTCCTGAGAAAGAAGCAGTATGAGAATGCCGATAAGTGGCTAGGTCTAGGAACAGACCTATTTCTTCATACCGATTCGGACGGAGATTTAAGCGAAACCGCAATTGAGCTGAAATTTAACGTGATGCGGAATCAAAGTAAGTACTGATGGTCACGTATGCCACTATGCTGACCGCTGCTAGTTCGCGCACTGTACAATACTGGAGGGGCGGATGACATTGCGAAGGCTAAGAATCTCTTGCGAGACATGGAAGATGTATAGATCAATGCATTTTGGCAATTCTTTCAGAATGAGTATTAATGGGCGTTACAGGAATTCCCAAGTACAATCTGGTTTTTAATGCTGAAGTTTGACGTTGCAAAGAACGATAAAACCGGCTCGCCTGATGTCATGTTGGATGGTACGCTACCAAGGCTATTTGAGTCGCAAAGTAAAATATCTAACATTGTGGAATAGTCATCATGCAAATGATATTTTTGGGGAACTTGACCGCAACATCGTTCAAAATGTAGGAATCTTTGCAGACAGCATCGCGTCTGAGTATTAACTTCATATTTTTAGAATTCTGAGCACGATACAAAGTCTTCTGAATCAGAAGTGAGTCAGCTAAGTATATTTGCCGTTCGTGCAGTGTACCTAACACATATTCCTGTTCAAGTGCTGTTTTGGCGTGCAAGGCACTAGATTACCTCCTGACGAAGAAGCTGTCCTTAGTCGATCGGCAAGACTGGCTCCAGGAAGCGTTCGTGCTTCGAGTGACGGCTATTTCTAAGGATACATCTATGCAACAGCATGATTCGATTAATGCACTCAACAAATTATTCGCAGGTAAGGCTTATATGGCGTACTACTAGGCGTCGTAACTGACTCACTTTTAGCTATGGAGAAATTGATATCAGAGCCAATATCGGCAAAAGCCGTGAATGGTGGTCAAACAGTAAGCTTTTGTGTCCGTGGTCATCCTTGAGCAGCGCTGAACCATTTCTAAGATACTGTGGAGAACCGGCGAGTCCTATTTCGCGTCAGAGAAATTCGAAGCCGCGCTGGAATGGTTTAGACTTGGACTCCATCCTATTTTCTATAATTCTGGCGAAGTAAACAGGGCAAAAATTTTTCGGTATGGTTTCTCACATCGCGTTTGTATTGACTGATTGCTAATGACTGCCTAGGAAGGTAATGCTGTGCGAATTTAATTTACAGAATTATACTGCGGTCAGTGGGACATACAGTGAGATGCCGGCTGCAAGCCAAGAGTCACCTTTGACACAGTATATTCTGTACAACACTGCGCTGGCGACATTTGACGATGCATTAGGTATGAGCTATTATTTATTATCTGAACGAAGTCGACTGATCGCTGATATTTACGATTAGCTCAAAATTGTTTGAATAAGATCTCAACTTCGCCAACAGCAGTTGCGAGAATGATGTGCGCATGCGCTATGGAAGCCCAGCAAAAAGACAACAAGCCGATAACGCTTGCAGCGATGAAATTTATTGTACAGAAACTACAGGATAAAGACAACGCCAGCCCACGTCAGGAAATTCACGTGCCGGCCCTGTTAAGATGCGTTATACGGCTCATGGTGCTTGAAAGCGAGAAAACTGTCCCGAACAAGGCAGTAATTGAGATAGATCAGTTATGTCAGTATTTTGAAAACGGTAAGTCGTGACTATTGGATTGTTTGTATTTTTGCTCATCGTCCAGCGCATGCTCTCGCCAAGCAGTCACAGTCGACGCAGGCAGTTGAGGGCAGTTTCGACGCGAATGAATGTGAATGGTTTGCAAGAAATGCATACAATACAGCACTGAAAGGTTGCAAGCGCTGGCCGCCTGAATCGACACTACGACTATCTGACTGCTGTCTTAAATTTATTGGTCTATATCAAGGAAAAGTGGATAGAAATGATGCGCAGGCGATGGACATAATCCTGTGGCAACGCATCACAGCGCTGTTCCTGTCATCATCAGCAGCGGTTTACATGGCTAGATTAAAAGAGCATATTCCGGAACAAGTATATCAGAACGATTATGGCGTTTGTATTGGTTAATTAACTGTTTTTCTATTAGAGAGAGTTATTCCAAATGGCACGACGGCATGTGCGAACATTTCGACAAACGAGCGCGGAATATGTTCAGTTCATTTCTACAAGGCCAGAAATCAAAGATAATATCGAAACAAGACAACTTGATCTACAGGCAAAGTTGGCGGCGATGCTGGCTTTTGATTTTGAAGCGGCTGCGAATTTGGAGATATGGTCTGAGTTGCCTAGCATTACCGAGGTTTGTTGATTAATTGTGTGTAGTGGAGTGGAAGCGGACTAAACAGATAGGAAATATTGAAATTGAAGCCAGAACTGCGGACATACGAAAGCTTGGTTGACGTTTTGCTTGGTGCATCGAGCCCAGTGGACGGTTGTTCTCTCCGTGTTTGATATCTCATTATTAACAATACTAATTGGTCGTAGAAACACTGATTGTCTTACAAGTACCGTGAACTTTAGACTAATTGTAGCAAATCTCGTTATTACTAACAATCCCCAGATGATTCTGAGCGCAACGCTTCTAGACCAAGACGAGATCGAAAAGCTATCTCGCTGGGTGCGCTGCCTAGTGGCTGTTTCACTACCCCGACGACAAGAAGTTACGGAGCAAATTCTAAGCCAAGTGCTAGTTAAACTTGGTGATTTCAAAGAGCGATATCCGCAAGAAGAAACGCATTGGCTATGTATATAAATATGGCTGCCTGCACTGCAGCATGTGTAGTCGACAATGTGACTAATTCCGTTTTAGCTACAACGTGCTGGAACTACGGTGTCGACTTGTACTGCACAAATAACATTTCGGGCTGTAAACGATGGTGCGAAATAGCTATATCTTTGGCTGGCTTCGTGAACGAGTCGATTGAATACCAGGTTATTATGCAGTTTCAGTTTCAGTCTCATAGTACTAATTAGCGCTAACCGATATATCTAGATGCAACAAAATTATCTCCGGATATGCAATACTAATAACCCAGATTTAATGTAATCTATTTGCTCCAAGATTGTATTTTTACTGTCAACTTTTAGTTTTCGAGAAATTTGCCGAAAAGTGTAGTTATAGGAATTTGCTTTGACCAATTTCTAGGTAGATATTTTATGTGAACATTTTGTCTGTGACGAAGGACAAGCGAAACTTTTATATTACAAACCACCCAAATACGCTGACAAGACAATACTACCTAACATCCCGCACGACTTTATTGCACTTTAGCAATGCTATCACAATCGGAGGCACATAATTCGCAATTATTAATAATGAGCCCCCACCTTTCAAAACGCTCTCAATGTTGATGTTCGAAGCAAACGTCAAACCCTATAAAACCGAAATAAATAAACAAATTTGATAAACCCTCCCATAGCCATTTATGTATATGTACAAGAGAATACTAAAATTACAAAATGTATCGTCGCGAGTGACAAAATTTACTGCGAACTAGCCGCTGTACTTGATTGTTCGATGATCAAATGTTCATCCACATTCTCCTCGTCTACAGCAAACTTACGTTCGCTGACATGTTCTTCCTCGTCCTTAGACGCCAATCCCGGAGCAATCCAAACCTTGTGGGTAATTTTCTCTCCTTTCCCATTTGGATGTGAGTACAAGCAATCCGGATTCGTACATGATCTATCATATCGGCAAGGAATGCTAAGCGGGTGCGTAAAGACACAATCCAATCTGGTACATTGAGCACCATTACGGCAGAGGACAGCTGATTTCGGATGGCGAAATTTACAGTGTGGATTCGTGCAGTAAGGGTAATACTTGCACTGTTCAAGACTTCGTCCAGAGTCTTCAGGTGCGTTCGTCATTGTGACTTCGTCGGCTCTCATGGAGGCAGGTGATGGATGACCCTTATCACACTGTGTTAACATTAGCAATACTGATCGACGCGCAAATAAAATACAATAATAAAACGTACATTCTCATCTGTGCATGCAATTCCATCAGCACACATTTCGTTTCGAAGAATAAGGGCCGAGCTGTTCGACGGTGTCGGATGTGCAAACGCGCACTCTGCATTCGTACACTTTAAACCAAACTTGCACAGAGGCATCTGCTCGTCACCGTTGTACTGTGGAGCACTCGGCTTGGTCCAAGTATTGGGCAAGTTAAAAGTACCCTTGGCTTGATTGTAATTCTGCGGCTGCTTCGGGACTGACGCTGGCATTGTATACTGAGGGAACGCGGACTGCATTTGATTTCCATCGTTCTGAAATCCACCATACTGTTGCTTCATATATTGTTGCTGTAGCTGAGCAGCCATCATGGCTTCGTTCATCTGATTTCTCGACCATTGCGTGCCCATTTCGAATAGCGGTTTGAACTGGTACTGACCTCCCGATGCAACATACTTCGCAGCATCTTCGGCAGACATATCTTCGTCGACGTGGATCTTGGAACAAGTTCCTCGCTCATTCGGACAATTAGGATATCGCCTATTTACCGGTTAATATAAAAGCGTTCTTACCAGCTACTCCGTCATTAAATTATACATACTCGCATATTTGGATAGGATGTGGAAACTTGCAAGGCGCCATATGATACGGCCAATGTCTGCATCGGTTCCTTGGCGTAAGCTCGACTTGGACCTCATCACCTCGCTCATTGGTATTGACATCGTGCCATCCATTGTTACTTCGGTATCCATTATTGAAATTATTCCGGATAAAACCCATTCTGTCACCGAATCCGTTGTTCATGCCACGACCACGGTAACCAAAGCCATTCTGACGTCCGTAACCGTTACTTTGTTGGAAGTGGTTGAATCGTTGTGGCGCACTATTCTGCTTGCCTATCGAATACTGGCCGCGCGCACGATGAAGATGGCCGTCGGATCGCTGCTGCATGGCATTCTTCATGTTGTTGAAAAGTCGACTTCTGATCGGTCGGTCATTCGATGGTCCCGTGGGTCTAAATAGTAATATATCAACATCATGCCAAAAGCAGAAAGTGGTCACATTGCGAAGGTGCTTACATGCTGATATCGCTATCTACTTGCATGGCCGACTGATCGTGTGACAAATTATCGCCAGTCTGAGCATTATCCAAGTTCATACTTGAATCCTCCTGAGACGGCGCCGAGATATTCTGTTCCTTCCTTTGATTCTCTGGATTCGATAATCGCTTTAATTCTTCGAACAGCCATGTAGTGAAGTCATTGGTAAATCGATCACGACCTAATAGCTCGCCAAGTTCATCATGGATCTGCTCTGCACCCTTATTATTGCACATCATCACAGTAATGAACTCTGATATAAATGGCGTCTCATCCTCTGCGAATCCTTCGTTTTGTAATCGCCGTCCGACAGATGCTTGAAGCGCCTCAGCGAGAGGCGAACCGACCGTTAAATTCGCATCCATTTTTCTTTCAATTCTACTTGACTGAATGTAAGCCCAAGTCCTTCCAAGAAAATAAGGAGAACCAAACAGTCGTTGAATCTGACCAAATCTGCTTTCCTACAATACAGGTGATGGATCTGCTTCGACTTCGCAGAGTGACAGGTCGAGGAGTGTTGTATATATGAAGTGCGAGACTCGCCTGGGTACGACTTTCTTCGTGGCGTTCTGTGCTCAAAAGATGACCTAGTTAATCACGTGCATCTGCAAATTCATTACAAGCTAGAGGGTTTAGTACCGATTCATATTTGTCGGCCAACTTGAGTCGGTAGGATTCCAAACCCGGACGTGATGCGAGTCTTCGAAATTCCCCACCGTCTTCCGACACACTGGCCCTGAGGTTTGCTAGCTGCATCGGTTAAACATTTCCTGTGTAAATTCTTTCGAGAAGTTTATCCGCAGACCGCAGTGTTAAATATGGTTCGGGTTGTAAGAGATAAAGGAAAATTTGTGGAGAAAAGGTTTACGTCAAATAAATAAGTCCTCCACCTAAAAACACCTTTAGCAACCATATGATAAATATATAGCGCATAAATGCAGTAATTAGCCACAACATCACAGCTGTAGGTCACGCACATGACCGACTATATAGACAAAGTTTCTTCTTCTATAGATCCATATACTTCTTGTAGAGACGCGATTATATGAAGAAGACCGTCATTGATCGACATGGTAGCGAGGACTCACTATGTTAGTTCCGATTTACAGATGACAAACCATATAGTGAAAGACTTACTGAATGCGTAAAACAGTACGAAGTCGTCTTCTGTTCCAGCGTCCTCGCTGAGCTGCTTCATGCGATACTCGCTTACCTTAACAATCATTCGGTCACGAGCGTGTACAGTATTCGGGAGATCATATGGAAGAGGTAAATTCAAACGCAATGCTGATGCGATTACTAAAGAGCGACGTCAGTAGTACCCCAGCTACATATGTAGCTCACATCACTCACAGTAAAATAGCAAGAAAATTCGATTGCTTAATTCTTTACGTTCTTCGATCGTGTAAGCAATCATCTGCGATTCCCGTTCCGATGCATAAAGATCTTTCGTGATCATCGACTATCGATATGTTTAGACCCTTCTCAAAGTATTCTCATCAACTGTCCAACCTACATTCATGTTGTGGTAAACGTCCAAGATCTCCTGGGTAGTCTTCATGATACTATCATAGTGCTTTGTTGGAAACGGACCCTTGAGTCGAAATTCGTTCCCAGCAGCGACCATCAACGTGCGCATCTTCAACAGCGATTTCTGTAGTTTCTGCTCGTCCTGAATGCTGACATATGGCTTCAATGGCTCACCTCTAACGGAAAGGCTGTTGAGGGGATCATTCTTCCAAATCAATCCCATCCGAATCCACAGGATGCTCAGTTTGCGTTTCAAATTCGCGCGTGCACTGTTTGGCCAAATGTACAAGGTAATGAATAAACTCCACAAGACTCCACTAGACACGGATATCAGACGATGAACTAAATTGGTCAATATCACTACACTACTTAGACCAGTATTACTGAGACTCACAGGCGATCTCGCTAACGATTGGATTCACGCCTCCTTCATCTTCGTTGCTGTCATCACGGTCAATGTCGTTCTGGGATAAACTATAAGAATACAGAGCTGTAAGATTAAAGGCCAAGAGAATAAATCTGGATCGGATTAGTAAAAGGTTTGTTGCGACTTATATATCTGTATACCTTCCGAAGGCACTGTTATTTTTCCAACCATGAATAATGCAGAAACATGGGAACGCAATGAGCAGACCGGTCAACGCCAAAGCCACACGATTAGATGGGAAGATGAACCAGATTAGCCAAGCAGAGTAGCATCCTATAGCGGTCCCGCAAAGCCTAAGGAGAGAACGTTAGCATCGACTTCACGCACCTGTTGTAGCCTACCGGCGTACCTGTAAATCACAGACGATGTTGTACCACCGATTGAAATATTCGTCATAAGTACAAAGGTTACCAATCCCCACTCTCCTCGGTAATGGCTGAAAATTTCTCGTGATTGAGGAATGTAAGCAGGAAGTGTGAACAGTAACGCACCAACGCCGACTTTGATACCAAATCGTACATCGTTCCTTCGGAACACTCGTAACCCACGCCACAGTTTCAACGTCCATGGGTCACGAGGCGTATCCTTCTGAGTCTTAGCACCCAAATTATCATCGCTAAATAGATGAGCCAGGTTGGAAGGAACTGTAACGTCCTCTTCCTCTGAGCCATCGTCGGCCTTTTGTAGATTCTTCGGATTTGCCTTCCAGAACACAAGCCACCACCAAGATCTTGAACGTCCACTCAACACATAATCTTCATACTCTTTCAAAATATGAAGAATGCTGTGAATTTCTCTGGCTAAGTCTACAAGACCCTGAGAAAATTGGCCGCAGGTGGACGCTACTTTCTCCAGGTGGATTGCAAGTTCCGCGCGATTGGCTTGCTGTGCAAATATTTCCTGAGAATATATCTCTTTCAGAGCTTTCGTACGAGCGGAAGAGAAAAGATCAAGAGCCTATTTATTTTGTCAGGTTTCTTACAATATTTATCAAGTCGGTCGTGAGACATACCATATTCAGGCTAGGCCCAAATCTAGAATTCAAGTGCACGTCGTACGCTGGAGAATTCTCATCGCCAAATGGTAAAACTTCCAGAATACCTTTGATAGTAAATGTAAGTGATTTCTGCAGATACGATTAATACCTCTGTATAAACTTCCGCGTAAAGAATATAAACATTAATCCTACCATTGGTGGGCCCAAGTAGTACACGAAGATATCAAATAGCTCGCCACAAGAAGACCTCGTATGTCCGGGATGAAGATTTGTCAAATGCCACTGCATTTGCAACGAACTTCTCAAACCGCCAAGATGTTGCGTTACGCTTTGGATGGATTTCACCAGTCTCATCTGTAGGAAATATTCAGTTTCCGTGCCGCGGACATAATGCTCATATTTGGCTTCTTGGATGGTGGTATCGAGCGACGATATGAGACTACCTGCAACATTGAACAATTCTTCGATTTCAGTCTTGGTACCGGACAAAAAACTTCTGGTTATGATCACCAGCTTGATTCCAAATATTAGATTCACATTGACCATATAATACAATCCAAGACTTACGATATGCGTGTAAGTGCCCATTAGCTTTTTACAAGTCTTCTTCAGTCTACTAATTGCAGTCACCGGGAAGACCAAAAAGCACACCGTGGCTGAAATAAATACGCCGAGGTTCACTAAAAGTCCGACCTGCACAATTTTAGAGAATGACACTGTTCCTTCTTGCACCGATCCCTCGCGCACTAAAATTCTGGTGAACGCCGTTGATGCCACAGAGCACGCAGTATTGAACGTCTGCTTCCCCATTTTATGCTTCATAAGAGCAATTGATCCTAGGCCACCCGCGCAGAAAACGACCAGCACTATAGCGTGCCCAACCCATAGCAGATCGAGTTTTCTGAAAAACGCCGCGGTCACCATGCTGCAGCAGGAAAGAAGGGTGCTGTAGACCAGGGCGAGTTCTGCAAATGTAAATGCTTCTATCATACTTCCTATTGTTCTCGATGGGTGAAAGTAAACCGTAACTGTCGCTGTCAAATGCTTGCCGTCACCCGACCCAAGCAGTGATGATATGGTTGTCGAAAATACGGTGAAGGAGGCAAAGAAATACGTTAATGAGCATTTAAGCGGTCTGGTAAACTCCTGGAATAATATTTTGTCGTATATCCACCTGATGCACCGTATCGCCTGCACCATACGTATTAGTCGTCGCTCGAATTTAGCGTAGCGACCCGATACCCATCGTAATATGCGAGTTGTCCTTGGAAACCACGCTCGTGACTCATTAGCACTGCCGTCGATCAGGAGTGCCGTATCTTCCCTTGCTTCGCTGTCCAAGTCATATTCTGCAACTAATGCCTCCCGTCCTGATGCTTCTCCTATGGAATCAAACGGACGAAGTGTAATTTGTCTCCGTACTCGTTCGCCTGTCTCTGGGAGGATCAAGGAGTAGTTTCGAAGCATAGCATATCTAGGTCTCTCCGAGGTGGATCCTGGTTCCGCGTCTTCCGCGACTGATTCCAGCGGATTTCTATGGGCATCTGCCTTCGGCTCCATCATAGGAGTGCTTCTCGGACTGACTCCATTTGGTGTTGGCCGCGTCACCACTGCTGATCTGGTAACATCTGACAGGCTATCCATACCGTCTGGCACCGTGGAGAGCGATTGTCCCGGATCCGACATTAAATTCAGTACAAATGTACGTTACCGATCCGACGCGGCATATCAACTATGGAAAGTGTAAACTTGCTTCGAAATAACAGGCGCGCGTGGATTATTGGATTTGGTTATGCTATTTTGACTGGTAAACCATCCGAATCGAGTTGAACCCCGCACCGCCGCACGGTTGTCCCAATCGCGAAGTGCAAGAAAGCGACCGTTCGGTTCCCAAATTGCGATGCATAACTTACAAAATACAATCTATCATCTTGTAAGATAAATTATTATAATATACTATTCTATAAAATAAATTAGGCAATCCAGGAGCGGCCCCGTGTGGTTCAGATAAATTGCCATCCTCAAAAATTACAAGTGAGAACACAAGTACAAACACTTACATCTAACATACAACGCGAAACCGAACAAAAATGTTACAAACTATCAACATGTAGACAATGGCAGCGACCAGGATAACAATAAGAAACAAGCATATATGTAACAACTGATAAATACAACGCAGTCCGTAACCAGTGTCTAGAACTTCGAAATTTCATTACTCCATGACTGACTCATTGAACATAATATATATATAACACGCATCCTACTTCTGGTTTCCAATTTCCATTTAATCAAATTTCGCGCCACTGACTGATGAAGGAATAATGCTATGACTACCATTCGACACATTCCGTGAAAACCGTCGAATTTTACCTTTCCAGTACCATGCAATAACAACTGTTATACCAATTCCAAAACTCACAAGCGCGAACGCATAACCCGCATCGGCCTGCTTGATAGCATTAACAAGGTTGACAAACTTACTGGTAGTAGACTTTGGTTTTATCTTATTTCGGTTGTCAATTACTGTCCGCAAAGTATCCAGAACTACCTGGCGGGATGTCGGAACAATTGGCTGACCATCAATGGTCTGGTCCCAGTACGCCTTGTTATCCTCGTCATTAATAATGACACGCTGACCGGACTCCCGCACGTCGATGCCATAAGACTTCTGAAGCCACCGCTCCCAGAACAGACCGTCAACCCATGCGAAACCCACCTCCTTCCTGGGTGACAGCACAATGTGCATGTTCTGTGCCTCCTTAAGCGCCTTCTCGTCACCCTTGTCATTAGCCTCCTCAATCTTCATCTCCTTCAACTCGCGCTGGTTCTGGCGCTCAGCTTTCTCCTCCCCAACGCGCCTGTCGATCCATTCCAAAGCAGCAGCTTTCATCTCCTTCTTGGAGACCTCAAACTCTTCCTCCTTGGACTTGTCAAGGATACCCAGAACGACGGTACGCCCTTGCATAATCTCATGAGAATTCGCAGCTGACAGCTCCGGAAGGATAGGAAGCCACACGGTTTTCATCCAGGCCAGGACCTTCAGGTGGTCGCGCATATCCTTGGGCGAAAGCGCAGTATAGTAAGATGGACGCCCATCGCTAATGGCCACAAGCCGCGGGAATGTAGTCACACGGAACCTGGAGGCAAGGATCGGGGAAGTGGTAGTAAAGAGTGGTGCGTGGCCAATTAATGGCAAAGCGAACCGGTCGAGTGCATCCTTAATTAATTGTTAATATCTGCGTTTCCCGAACCTAGAGTCACACTTACAAAGTCCTCCTTAGCTGTGTTCTCGTCATAGAAATACAAGAAAATAACCTCCTCCTTCTTTTCAATTTCCTCAAACTCAGTCGCGTCGACAGAACGCACCCTGGCGCTCAGTGCCTTGTTGGCGAATGCCACGAGGTCACCAACACCTCGAAGACCATCGTATTCGACGCGTTCAGTTCCGACAAAGTACATGAGCGACGGGTAGCCGCGTAATCTAGCATCCTTGCACAATCGGCTTTCTTCGTCGCAATTGACTTCAGCGATGTTTAGCTTGCCTTGCATCTGACGGGCAAGTTCAAGCCACGCAGGCTCCAATGCTTGGCAGTGACCACACCAGGGAACGTAAAATTTGATGAAGTAGCTCTCACGGGTAGAAGTTACTAGCTTCGTAAACGACGAGAAAGTGAGTGGGATGGAAACACCGTTCGGATTCGGAGTGCTAGTGGTGCTGGCCTCGAACTTCTCAGCATTGGCATTTTCCTTTGACGTCGCGGATTCATCTTCAGCGACAGCCTTTGCACTTTCAACGCCCTCAAATTTTTCCGTTGTCTGACCATCGGTCTTTGCGGTGACACTCTCCGTAGTGTCCTCGGTAACGCTAACGGTATCTTTCTTCATGTGTTTGAGAGTGTAATCCTTGAGACCATCGTACGTACGCACGCCGGTAGAAGGATACTTCTCCACCATCTTTCCGTCCTCATACAAAATGAACGTGGGGTAGCCCGTGACTTCGTGCGCGTCGCAGAGGTCACCATTGGCAATACAGTCAATGTTGGCGAAATGGAAGCCTGCAGCCGCGGCATCGCCAGCCAGGTCGTTTGACAATTTTGACCAGATTGGAGCCACCAATTTGCAGTGGAGGCAGTACGGCGAGAAGTGCTTGACCCACCATGTTCCCTTGCCGTTCGTAACTTGTGACGCGAAGGACGTTGCGTCGAGGTCAATAGTCGCGTCCTTGGACTGCGAGCTCTCTGTCGAGTCGACAACAGAGTCGGAGTGGCCTTCAGCTGGAGGAGGAGAAGGAGGAGCAGCGGACACGCACAAGATTGATAATAATAGCCCTATGAAAAGTAGTAGGCTGGTTAGAGAGAGCGACCGCATTGTGATATTGTGGTCACGCCGAGGAAGTCAGGGGGGAGTTCGCTCGAATGTGCAGTTCCGCGAGTGCAGAAATTAGCTAGCGAGAGCAAGTCCAGCAAATGTGTGGCGGAGCACTGGCGATCGGGACAAAGGCGATTGTGGACGTGTGTTCTGGCTGCGTTGGCCAGAAAAATGGTTGCCTGGTTGAGAGTCGTGAATGAACTGGTTGTTATACCACTCCAGAGATTTATCATCGGTGAGGCAGCACGAGACACGAAAGTGCAAAATGCGATCCAGCCAAAAAGAGCACAAGATAAAGTTGTTGCACTTACACACCCTACCCTACCAGGCTTAGAGCCCTGACCCTTCCGTCCCTTCAGCTTTGCGAGGCTGTAACTCTCCTATACACGAAGTCCAATGATGGTAGTATGTCAGCCAGCGCACACCATACAATAATGACTGATCCGCTACGACTTCTCCGTCATGCTGTGGCAGAGCACTCGCTGCCTACAATGCTGGCGTCCGCAGATCCTTCTGGTCCTGTAGCCGAGGACATAGCAACAGCAACGCATCTGATATTCCCCGCAGATTCGTCCGTCTCTCCCTTACCTTTGTCGACACCGACGCGATTTGTTCGAAAAGCAGGTCCCAATACGGCCGGTGGTGCTATCGATTTACGGGCAGCCTACTTTTGTTGGCTATGCCGCGACGAGAACGTGGCGCAGTATATCGCACTATGTGGTGAGAAAGATGTTGTCAACTTGACTTTTTTGGAGCGTGCATCTCTGGTTACATGGCTGGAAGGTGCGGATGAGCAGTCAGATTATATCGTCGCCGATACTGGTGCAGCTGCTGCCACTGCACCTGCTTTGTCCGAACCAAAAGCCGCTGCGGCGACTTCGAAGATTGCAACCGCGGAGGCTGCAGAGATAAAGGCGGCGGCGAAGGTCAAAAGGCCAGTGGACCCGCGACTGGAAAGAACCTATGCAATTGAGCGGGTATTGGTAAATAGGAATACCGTATTACGAGGGATCAAGCAAACAGTGAGTCGAGGTCTACCGCATAGTTTCGTATGTACCAGGGCTAACTCTCTGTTTATTAGGACTTTTCGTATGTACGGAAAGAAGCAATGGAGTCATTCATTCGTTCCCATAATCGTTCGGCATCAGGGTCACAAGCAGCACGCCAACGTGGCGCTCCATACAACACCTCTCAGCGTGGCCCATCTGCGGTCGCGGCTCCTGCCCCATCATCGGGCCCATCCACCAAGCGTCGTGATCCCATCATCCTGCTCTCGCCATCCGCATCCTCGCTTCTCACAATGTCCAACATCAAAGACTTTCTTGAACGTGGAGCTTACGTGACCGCGCCGCCTAGTGCCTCAGCTGTCAACATCCAGATGATCAACCGGACATCGAACCGACTTGGCCAGGTGCGATTTGTAGTCGTGGACTCTTGCGAACGGTTTAAACCAGATTACTGGGACCGTGTCGTTGCCGTGTTTACGACTGGTCAGGCGTGGCAGTTTAAGTTGTATAAGTGGCATAATCCGCACGAATTGTTCCAGAGGGTTAAAGGATTCTGCGTGACATTCTCTGGTGATCCCGTACCGGAGAGTGCACGTGCGTGGAACGTTGACGTAGTTCAAATCGACAAGGTTCACAGATTTAGAGATCGGGAGACGGTTGAAGGATTGTGGGATGTGCTTGAGAAATGGATGGAGGCGAGAGGATGGTCCGGAAGAGGAAAATCTGCGTCATAGTCATGCCATATGGGTATGACGATTTGATATTGTACAAATAGCATTTGTCTGTAATAATAGCGTTTCTTTGTACATATGATGGGCATTTTGTTGTAGTAAATGGCAAAAGAAATCAATTTGGATTCCAATTTCCACATCAGTGCAGGACCAATACATATGACCATAAATTCCGTCAATTCCAAAATTGTAGCAGAACACCAAAAGACTAAGTGAAAGACAATGTTAAAGAATCGCATAGCAACAAATCAAAAACATAGCAAGTCCTATCTATTAGTGCTTAGAAACTCATCACAAGACAATCGCAAAACCATAAGCCATCTGTATTTGTATGTAATATACCACCGTCTAAAACCTCTCACCGAAATACAAAGAAAGCAAAACATAACCAAAAATAATGTAATGTAACAACGAAAATGAAAGGGAACCCGATGGAACAAGAGGAAGTAACAAATCAGCTGATATGGAGAAAGAACCCTATAAACGAAAAAATACACCAAGAGATAAGTATCTTATATTCGACAACTTAATCAATGCAAACCTTTTAAACGGCATTCTCAGGAGACTGAGCAGTAACCGTGTCCGAATTGTTGGAGGACTCGGGGCCACGGAGAATGACCTGTTCCATCCGTCTGGCACGGAAAAAGTTTGCCATCGACTTAAGTAAGATAAACCAACCAAGCAACATCAATAAGTAAGAAAACCATTCCGATCCAGCAGATGCTCCGGATCCGTCGGGACCATTAGTGTCGTTAGCTGTTTGCACGTTGTACGAGTTAGGATCGTTGGCGGCGTTGGCGGCAACAGCAGCTGAATTCGCACCGGAGCCAACACCAGTGTCCTCGTCAGGGGCAGATCGGAGGTAGAAACCATACTGGATCAAAGTGATACCAAGGCCGGCACGAGATCCATTTTTCGCAGCATGAGTGGTATGCAGAAGATATGTAAGTAAGAAACCGACAAACTGGAAGGACATCGAGATGAGCATGTTCCAAACAAAGTTGAAAAAGTTTCCGACTGGCAGACCATCAATGTAAATTTCATCCGAAGACATTCCCGGCGCAATGATAGTAGTCTCCCAGTATGGCGGAGTCGCATCCGCGGCAGCCTCCTCGTATGAAGGTGGATGCTCTTCACTCGGTTTCTCGCCCGCCTCAGGCTTGGCCATAATGTTTGCGAACACGCCATCGTTAGAGTTGGCGGGAGCGTTAATGTGGTGGGATGAAGATGCAACAGATGATGATGTTGACGGGGATGATGACTGTGACGATGCAGATGCTGGCTCGGACTCTATCGTCTCGGCGACCGTATTGTTGTCGCTGTTAGATTCCTTAGGCAAAAGTCGTGCCCCTTCTTCTCGGCTCCGGACTCTCGGACTGCTAGATGTAGCACCCACACTCAAGGAACCTGGGCGTCGGAAAAAGAAGTCGTCGTCACCGTTGTCGTCGTCTTCGCCTGCCGGAATATCAAATGATCGAGCAAGCGGATCGTCCGGCTGGATTGGCATGTACGAAGCGACTGAGCGGAAAGAAGGCGGAGGTGAAATGGGGACAGGTCCGGCAAGACCGGACTCTCCAGAAGCGCTCACACCAACATTTGCTGGTGTCGAGGTCATTGAGATCGCAGATGCGGAAGAAAAGGAGGATGCTGACGGTTCCCGATGAAGAGAACCGGCGGGATTCCGCGGCAGCTGTTAGACTGTTAGTAGTGACAATAAAAACCGATTTCTCATATACATACTCTAGAATATTTGCGGCCTAGACGAGCCATAATGGTTTGAAGATGAGCTAGAGGAGAGTGTGAGAGATTGTGATGATTAGATGCTGAGAAATGCACCGAACGTCGCAGTACATTAGACTCAGGACGGTGGAGACAAGGCGAGCAGTCGTGGCGCAGGCGCAGCTGACAGTGTGACGCGAATCTGTGGACAAAGAACCACTTAACACGTGTGCCTAACTGTAGCAACGTTTAAATGTATCAGCTTTAAATGCCACTTCAATTGATTTTTAGGGATCATGTCTACCAGAGCAGCAGATATGCCAATAGCGACCAAGCGCATCTGGCATAGACTACTACGCCAATGCCGTGATTTGGCACCCAACACATTCATACTCGACCGACAATTTTTAAAATTGCCATATCGTACGCCGTGCATTCGGAAGATACAATATAGATTCCTCTGAGGTTATATATATACAGCACGATGCCGGGCAGATTTCCGAGACAGCTCGAGTTTTTGACGAGTTTGTCGATTGGCAAAGGCGCTCTCAGGCTACCAGAAAATGTCGAGAACATGACTCTCACGTTCAAGAAGCTGAATTCATACGGCCATATGGGTGCTCGGTACGCCATTCCTGAGATTCTTAATAATATGTGCTATTGCTAATGTCACGAATTAGAAAATTCTGGAGATTGTATCTGCCAAAAATCCAATTCCATAACCCGAACCTCCCAATATCTGTTATCCGAACCGAGGCGACTACCAAGGTAGAACATGAAGCTGCGCCCTCTACATTGACTATCTCATTCAGTAAGTTCAATTGTCATAGCACTGGATGACACTGAAATAATAACACCATTTATCACAGAGGATCGGGCACCAGTGGTCTTGAACGTCAAGAACAAGCATTCTGACAACATATTAAGAGATTTCGTCTCTGCAACCAGAGCTGCGCCAGTTAAGGACACGACTCCCCCTCTCGGGAAGCCAGATATGAGAATTAAATTGAATCCATAGAAAAAGTGCTAATTTAGGATGTTGTGGATGGTGAATCAGTGATGCATCACGGCGTTGTAGGAGTGTTTGAGCCAAGAGACATACCGGCCCAGTGTTTCATGTATATATGTATTTCATAATGTAGATAATGAATAATGCAACATGAAGGGTTGTATAGCACAGCTCTGACAGCTTGTCGGTTATAAATATAGAACTGGACAAGCTCGGCCAGTTAGAAATGCACTTTCAATATCGACTGCCTGTTGTAATTACAACTTCGATCATACAATATTACACACATCAATGAAGCTCGGTCTGGAAGCAAAGCACACGCTCGACTAATTCTTTTGAGGATATTCCCGCCGCACTTAGATTAAACACAAATGATAACGCCCGAATGCTTTAATCAATGACCACATCTCAACTTGCATTACATATATCCATTACATACAGACCTATAAGTGCAACGCCAGATTAATAATACAATACAATATTATATTGTTATATATACAACTCATCTAGACGACGCTTTATTATCAACCTTCGTTAGCTTTACTACAGCCTGCAACGGCGATGGGTCATAATTGGTCTTCTGGAGTTTCTGTCTGTGCCGAATGGATTCGATCGACTGGCGCGCATGCTCTCTTATTGCGCCGTGGACTTCTTTGCCTAAAATAGTGATGTTCCCAAGTTCTTGGGTTTGGTGTTTATAGCGCATTCTTTCTGCCAAAGCCTTGTCGAATTCAACGGCTGTCAGGCCCGAAGTCCGCTGTAACGGTTTGGATCGGCTCAGGTTGGTAATTCCACATAAAGAGTCAGTATCATGCGGTAACTTCCTCTTCTTTCCGGTCGCGATACTTGTTGCAGAGGCTTTCGAAATCTTCCCGCTATATCCAGGTTTCTGTGATAAATGCTTCTCAACACTCGTGGTCTTTTTCACAGGTTTTGTAGGTCCCAAGGGCAAACTCGACTGTTTCAAAAACAAACTCGGTTGCCGCACGCGTAAGTCGTCGATCCATCTGTCACAATCGCTCTCAATATGGTAGTCAATTACTCCTTTCCACGAACTCACCGCCGGCGCTGTGTTATTGACGAATATCACGACGCCATCGCGCTCGTGCACTGCCTTTGCAGCTTTCCGAATAAGTTTCTTGACACCTAGGACTTTGAGAGATGTGCCAACAATAATGAGGCAGTCTGGACGGGATTTAATGTCTGAATCAATGCACCTGCCAATGCCGTCGCCGTCTGGATGCTCTTCACCGTAGAGCACGATATTTGGCTTTCCCAACCGTCAGACCATGCAAATAAATAGTACGTAGTACCATGTAACTTACTAGAAGCCCCCCAATGCGTGGGCACCGCTTTCCCGCGTTTCTCCGTTCCTCAGCTGGACTACGCGTCAGATCGAGCAAACGTTCGAATCATTTCCATAAAGTCTTACCTTTCTCTGAGCAGTTGCGGCACTCAGGCACATTACCATTCTCCAACGCATCAAAGTGCTCCTGACTCCACGAAACCTTCAATCCGCACATTGTACACTTCAACATATGAATATCACCATGCAACTGCACCACGTCAGCCGATTTCCCCTCGACTCCTAGCCTCAGTCCGTCCTGACCCTCCAGGCCATCAATATTCTGCGTATAGCACCGCAGCAGCCGATTGCAATCATACAAATGTTTTATAAATTTGTGGACCGCGGTAGACCGTGCGCCGAGAATACACGATCGCAAGCGAGCCATGAAGGTGCAGAATACGGAGACAGAAACTGGGCTATTGAACAATATCGCGTCAAATAAGTCGCGTCCTTTGACGACGGCTGTTGGATAATCTTTTTTGACCATAGCGTATAGTCCCTCTTCCGAACGGAAGTCCTGCGTTGTAAATATTAGCTTGAGTAAACAAACCAACAAACACGTCTCGGTCGACGCGCCAAGTTTCAAGAGTCCTGATGAAAATCAAATCGAAAATTGTATTAGAATAAAAATAGACCTTACGGGAATACCAGCATTGCACGAGATTCCAGCACCAGTGACAAGCAAGATACGCTTCGCCTTCGCGACAGACGCCGACACTGCACACAACGCTAGTCCGGCCTCCGCTTCTTGGCTCGCATCTCCGAGACGCAGCGTTTTTGGGATGGCATTTTGCTGGGCTAACTTCGCTGCTGCTGCCATGTAGTAGATAGGCGCAATGTGGAGATAGCGTTGATAGCGGAAATTGTACTCGCGAATTGGCTGGTGTGGTAGCGACAAACCGCAGGACAGGGATCTTTACTCGTGCGGCGCGGATGTTGAGCCGCCCAAGGGTCGTGCACGGACCCTGAAGCGTGCCCAGATAGGGGACAGTGTAAACAGTCAAGTCCATCATCAACTAACGCATGACTGTTACTAATATACAATGATAAGCTACCTAAAATATTCCTAAAATCGGAACTTACTTATTGCGTAAAATGGCATATACTAATATAATACATGACATAGTATACATTCTTCATAACATGCACTTCATTATCGCCAATTTCTCCAATCAACCCCGACTTAATCAAACTACTAGATCTCAATGCATCAATTGAATTGTCAACTACAGAATCCGTCTCCGGCGATCCGTCTGCATCGGTCACACGCCCTTTTCGGCGTAACGTCCGTTGCCATTCGTCGCGACTCTATTAGAAGGCGCTACATGCGGCAGTAAACCCCTGCCCAACAGCTCCTGCGCATCCATAACCGCGGCCCACCCAACCCGTTTCAAGAATACACGCTCATCGCTCTCACGATATCGGTCCCAGTAATCGATACCTTGTTGAGCAGATATTGATAGCGTATCATATCCAGTCTTGATAATGTCCGACACATGTTCGGACGAAAGATGTCCCGACGAGAACATCGAGCGTTCTTTGATAAGATTGTTGTAGTGTTCTGAAATCGAAATTAGTGTACCAACGGAGGAATTTTCCCGCGCCATGTCGTAGGCTGTTGATAGTTTGCTAAGTAATTCGCCCGTCTCGATTAGCTTGTAGAACAAGTCGTCGTAGTCGGCTGCTCCGGAAAGAAAAGATTCGCCTGCTGAGAATGCCAGGACGAGGACTCGGATCGTATCGTCGATTAATACCGGCATACCTTGAATACCCCGAAGATGTTTAGAAGACCCTGTGACGAATCGCAGGAATGAAAATATCGACTTCCAGAGTTCAGACCAGTGATATTCTAAATACATTAGCTACATAGCCGTATAAAGTCTATGGTCTAGCAAGACATACTAAGCCGTACGCGGAGTCGCTTAAGCTGAGATATTACGCGGTGAATGGTACCAATAGCCAGTCTATGAATATTAGCCAATAAGCCTCGGCATACCATACGAAAATAAAGTATTATACATATACATAGGTACATCCAGTGCCTTCTTCATGTTGTGACGCACGGCGCCAATCAAAGCATCGAGAATTCCCTCGACTAAAAATCTCTCGCCCTTGACGTACGGTAGACACGGTTGCCGTTGTCGGCAGAGCCGCATTGACGACCGACACTCTATACTCACTAATTTCTGCATTGTTATAGGATCTTCGACCAAATTTCTGTGGACTAGCATTGCGATTCGGGCGTAGGATGCGTGACGCTCAGAGCGATGTTGGTGTTGTAAGAGGTAGGATGAGAGGGAGATATAGGATCCGAATGGCGTTTCTAGTGAAATTAGCAACAAGATAGATAGAATGTACAGTGCAAAGATCATACCTTCTTGGGCAACGGTCTTCGTTTCTATGAGTACCTGTGAGAAATACTTGTTGGCATGGACAAAATTACTGGTAGCGAGGAGAATAGTAGCCGATAACGGTGGTCTGTCATATGGTAAGTCCTATCCATTCGGAGGATTAGTGTAATATACTCACAACGACGCGAATGCGTTGTTAGCAGTCATTTGAGAGTCCTGCTGCAACAATGCTGTCTTAGCTCTCTTGGCGAATCCAGAATAAGATGAAATCATTGACTCAAGTGAGAATCCATCGGCGGTATCATCTGCAATTGCGATGTAGTCCTCTCTTGCCTCTTTGCAAGTCTTGCCAACCGCGACGACGATCGTCTGCATCACTGACTCGTCCACAAAGTCTGCTAGTCGAGTCTGATAGGGATTGTATGCTTCCAATTTGTCGTAGTTCGATAAGACGCCGAGGAGAACAAAAGCCTCAAAAGTGTATGACGTGGTTGTATCATCGTATATTATTTGGACTAGAACGGCGAATAAATCGCGCTGGATGAAAAAATTGATGAGACTGGTTCGGTAAGTGCAGCACACTGTCGATAAAGTTGCTCGTAGAGCAGCGATCCGTAGATCTAGGAGTCGAGAGAGTCAGGATCTAACTGTCATGCAAGTTTGCCAGAACGGTCAGTTACCTATCGATCCAGTTCGCATTATGCGTTCGAGGGCGTCCACGAACTCCTGCGAGCAAGTTAGATGTTTGCTCACAGTACCACAGTATCCTCAAACTCGCACATACCGTAAATTCACGGTCTACCCGGTCTAAGCCTACTAAGACTGTAATGACCTCTGAGCTAGTGAATTGCTTCGCCAAAACTTCTCGAATCAGAATCGTGAGGGTCTGCCCCTGTCAGCCTCCGCTTGCCAACTGCCAACAGATTCGAAACAACATCACTCACGTCCAATGCATTAGCGACAATTGTCGGATTACTATCACTTAGAGATCTGACTCCACGCATGAATACCGTCCTTGCAATGCTCTGAATTACTGCATTAATAACGTCCCGAATATCTCGTCCCCTCAACCACCACACACCTGCATCTGTAATAGATCCTCGGCAGAGAATTCGGTAAGGATCACCGATAATGCCGATGAATTTGCTTTGAGTATGAAAAATTCGACCCAGAAGCCGTCAGACTCGGGAGGCTCCGCTCCTTCCTGCAACTCGCTCCGTTAACAACATTCGCCTTCCACATCCGGCAGTCCACCATCAACAAAGCGACAGAATAGCAATAAGGAAGAACTAGACATACTTTAAATAGCAGGTGATATAATCCAATTATTTTAGGTTGCAGGCTTCCTCGCTCGACGCGCACAAGCGGCGAATCTAGCGCTGCCATTCCCGCTCCCCGATGCAACTCTAAATATCGCTGTTCCAGATATTCGCCAAAATTGTCCCAACAGACCGAAGATTGGATTAGTAGTCGATCAGCTCAACTGCACTCGAGATCGGGGAATTCAACTTAGACAAATGCGGTGCTGGGCAGGTGGCTTGCTGGGGGTATAGGCTGCGTCGTAACCCTGATAGCATCAAGAGCCGCAGACTTCACAATGGAGGTACGAGGTTTTGGAGCGCTGAAATCAAGTACATAGGCAGGCACGTGATAGGGAGCTGGTTGCGACATTCATGGCGACTATAGTAATGTAAATTATCTGCAACAATTTTTTATTTGAAATAGTACGGCCTGTCGATGAATTTATGGTTTTGGCATTTAAAGAGAATCTTTCGATGATGAGTGCTATTGTCGCCTAAGGAAATAAGGCCTTCAGGGGGGAAATATGTACCGGAGATATCGCTCACAGGGGTTCATGCGTCTAGTGACTCTCAAGCAACGGATAACTGCTCTCAAGTCGTCGACTGTTCATTCAAGTACATAATTTCATATAAAATTAGGATGCGCTTAGTTTGTATTGTCCCTCTGCAACGAACGCGTGGCGATGGTATGGAAGAATAGTTGAAGATTGACGTATCATTGTATTTAACCCATAAAGCTCGTGTCACTTGGAACGTAATATCATCGTGACTCTCTTCATAAAACACAGCTTTAATGGTTCGCGATGACGCGCAGCCGTTAGGTAACTTATTACATACGGCTTTATTATTGATATATAGGAACTAGTCTGACGGTGCTACCCGTGGACAAGTCGAAGCTGTTGGCACGGAGATGAGTGCTCCATCCATCTTTAACTTCAAGTACCTGTCAACAAGCAACCTATGCTCTGTTGGCAAGCCGCTGTATCATACATAGCCCATCAGACCCATGCCGGCATGTAAATTTACTGGCCATTAGAAATGAGTGTGCTCGTCGCCCATGTGGCTTCGGAGTCGCGTGCGCTCCCCTAGCTTCGCGTTCCGACGATTCTTGCCAGCCACTTTTGTCACGCGACGCTAACGCGTTTTATTTTGTTTTTGTCATAAATGGCCGCAAGGGTTTGTTCCGAGAACCCGGCGGTGGCTGAACACATTCTCCATGCCGATTGTTTTGGCCACGCTATTTTTATCTTGGAGAGGAGAGGTGAGTCAGTCACGGTCGAGTCGTAATTATCATTTAAATCTCGTAGTACCTTAGTTGCAAATTACCCGCCGCAATGCACTGCATCTGCGATTCTATGTCTTAAGATTTGCAAGCCGAGATATATAGCAAAGATGAACTATTAGACGTTGAATAGAAGATGGTATGCTTAGTGGTTGAGGTCGCTCGGCCGGAATAACGGTTACACGGTGCCTGTGTGATCCGCGGAGCCGCACGTGGCGCTGCATGGATACCACTTCCGGGAATTGTACAAGCGCCCATGCCTCACTGCCACGAAAGGTTTCAAATCTGCCCGTTGGTTGACGCGTCATGACCAAGCTGGCAGACTTCTCGACGCGTTGGCGGACTGTTGCGATCAATTCACACCAAAAGCGCGTTTTTCTTCTGGGGTTTGGCCACTAGTTCCCATTGGTCTTCCTCGCTTGCGTTTGCATCCAACACGCAGCCTATATGCAACTCGTGTAGAATAATGGTGCCGGTCGCAATTTGACCTGAAACGGATATTGACAGTGGTTCACTTTGTTTATTTTACAATTGCGAGCAGCGCCACAGCTTGTCGCTTATTCTGTTCTAACCAGGAGGTAACTAATTGGCGAACCACGAAGGGCATTACTATTACAGTCTGATACCTCGGTTTGCTTCTCTGCAGCACCATTCTCAACGGCAAAATGCCTAATCTCAAGAGAACCGGCAGCAATCATCATCGTCGACGAATTCGTGTCACTCGTTTGCTCGCCACCCCGGTCACGTTCTTAGCATCCTGTCTATCTTCGTCCCGTCAGCCCAGTCGTCACGAAAAATGGAATGACTGCTCGAATGATCTGAGCGAATGCTACATATCCACGACCACCATTTCCACGAATCCCCCTGCATCGTTCTCATCCGCCGTTCCGTCGCCCACTCCGGCACCAGAGGCCAACTCAACGCCAACGCCGAAATCGCAATCGCCGTCAGCACCGCTCACCCGTCGACATGCACCTAGCAGGAAATTAGAAGCCGAGAACGAGGAGCTACTCACCGATCATGGATATGACCACATCTTGAACCCTGCTCTGCATTCGCCGCCAATCGTTCTCGACGCGTACGACCTCCTGGGCGGGAGTAATTGGTCGCCGAGATTAGGCCGGCTTAGCTCCATGAATGGGGACAAACACATCAGCGAGCGCCGCCTGTCGAGGTCCGTAAGCGAGAGTGCTGCAGGTGGAAGAGCTCCACCGCTAGCGCTGTCGTTGAGGAATCCTTCACGAATTTTAGGAGCCACTGTTTCAAAGGACAAATCGCTGGGATACATACAGGAGTTCGCCGTCTGGAACGATAAGAACAACGAGAATGGCGGGACCGATTTTGTATGATATCTCCGCTTGCATACGGATTGGCAGGAGCTAACATATATTTAGGAGACAGCGTCGCCGATGGAGCACCCGGTGTCCGAAACCACGACAGTGGTCGTGTCGCGGTCTACTATTCTGTCCGATATCACAAACACTGGAAATCGCAACTCCAGTCCGGTTCTGAAGGTCGTGAATCGACGATTCAGCGTGCAAGTCCCCAATGAAGACATCGTATGTAGCCTCCCTTACAGATTTAAATTATTCTTAACATCTACTAGAAGCGAATTGACGCGATAGTGTGGTACCTTTTGCACCGGACCGATACCTTCGCCTTCCCGCCCTCCATTGCAGCCATCCAATCATCCGTGCTCCAACGGCATCCCTCTATCCAGCACTACTTTACCCGAACGGACAAGCAACGCACACGTGACAACATGTCGGACTTTCTTAAGCTGTTAACGCAACGACTGTTTGTTCAGCAGGAGCGATTCTTGGACGACATGTACTCTAAGCACGCGGTCACGGACGGGGAACACGCTGACTGCAACACAGACTGTTTCGCAAGCCATGTATACGGCGAGTTCTTTGAATTTGAGCAAGATTACGAGAACGACGACGACGAGGAAGAGACAGGGAATGTTCGGCACCGGTATCTTCAGTATGCGGCGCTCTGGAGACGCGTGGCCGAGGAAATCGATCTCGAAGGACCTCATATGGCTGCTGAATGGTGGTCGCTTGCCGAACTCAAGTTCAAAGTAATGAAAGCGCGGTTGCGACATAGCCGCGTTGACGAGATGGAGAGGTTAGTTAGCACTTGCATTGTTCGCGTAGTGATAATTCTCTAATAACAGTTTAGGTATCTCCAGCAGGTCTTGGATGAGGATTAATGTGATGCCTGCTGCGCGACATGCGACGATCGACTGTAGATTTGCTACGACCCCGTTACGACAACATCTAAAAACAGTTACTGGATACACGAAAGAGAACTTGTGTGCATTTGCACATGTAGCATTAACGATGAACTATATGCAAAAATCAATCTGCATCATTATTAATGACATAATTACATCGAGAGACACGACACGCACGCTATGATGGTAACTACTATTATACCTGTACAAATGTAACGCAAACGTAAAAATCATCAACACGCTAAGCTAGACAAAACAGGTAAAACAAAACCTCAAAAACTCCCACCCTTGTAAAGCCGTATAAAAGAGAGATTTGAAGTAAACCTAAGCTGTATATGTCTTTAAACGGCCATCTCCCGCTGCAGCTTTCGAAGCTCCTCTTCCTCGTCCTCGGCTTCCTCTTCAACTTCGACCTTGGTCGGTGTCCCCAGTTCAGGCAATTTCGCACTCGGCACCCGGCCAGCGTTCAGCATCTTGGCATCCAACTCCTCCTGTTGCAACGCCTCCAACTCGTCCTCAAGCTCGTCCTCATCGACAGACTCGCCCAGTGGTCGCGAAATAGCTTCGCCGATTTCGTCTGACAACGCGACCTGCTCGCGGATCTCGTCCATCGTGGCGTCGACCTTGTCGATGTTCATGTTGCCGTGGATCTGCTTCATTGCCTTCGCGCCGGACTGCATGACCTTCATGGTTTCGAAGTTGATGTTGGCTGACTCGATTGCATTCGACTGCGACTCTAGTGTCGCGATTTGGCCCTGTACCCGTTCTAGCTCGGACTCAAACATTTTCTTCCGCTTAAGTGCGTTCTTTGCGACTTCACCGTGTGTTAGTATACCTCTATCGCAAACAACATTGCCCCCACCTAGTCCTTCACCCTATCCTGCATGGGAAAAATACATACCAAGTTTATTCGTATTCACATTTTTTCGCGCAAGTGCCTCCTGCTCTGCTATCTTCTGTTCGGTATATTTCTCTTTCTTGGCCAGCATCTCAAGTTGCGCACGAAGCGCTACGATCGCCTTCTTCGGCGCGTCCCTTTGGCTGCCAGAACTTCCTCCAAAAAGATATGACCACATGGCTGGCGTGTGACAAATATATGATGATGCGCTATGCTAAATGCGACTGCTGTGATGAAGATTCTATCAGACAGATTTTGAGCTAACTTTCCAAATTACAAGTTTCCAATCGTGTATCGTTAGGTAGTCCGCAAGGTCCTCCTATACCAAATACCCGTCACGTTTTTCTATCTCCTAACTACTTCAAGAATGAAATTATTGATCTGCACAAATGTTATGCGGAACCTGCAGCAGAGACTGGCGTGCAAGTGATGACCATGCGAATGTGCGTTGCAGTTCTCTGCCAGACTGGGTCACGTATGATATGATGTTGGGAACCTCTGCGAAATTCCGCTCCTTCTGCGAACCCTTGCCCTTCTAGAGCGCCACACTGTTACGCGGCACAAATGCATTGCTGAAGGCACTGAAGACTACGGTGAATAATCCTATCAGTATCGTAGATAGTAATATCCAGCGGGCGCGGTCGCACACACGGATCACCACTACTCGCTTATACTTAATATCAAATTGCAGACACGGTCAATATTGGTAATTGAATCAATTAACGTTTTCAAACGCATTACGCAAAATATTGACAAATCTATACAGGTATGCAACAGTGATCAACCCACTTGCTCCTACATTTTACATGCGCAGTGTCCGTCTTCTCTTCCTCTCATCATCCTGCGCCGTAACTAGATGCCATGCCACCACGCGTTCATACCTACCAGAAAGACAAACAAGCAAAAGTCTGTGATGATGTTCGTGACTATATGTGTGTATCGTGCAGCTAGTAGCAAGTATGACGAATATGGAGTGGGTATATATGCTGCCACTTTGGTAAATATCGACTTTGATGGCGATCGACCCTACACCAAATTTAGCCACGAGGCTGTTTAAAAAACCCACAACAGTCTACTCACCTTCTCAATCAAAAACCGACTAGACTGCAAAAGCAGCTCAATTGTGGCAAAATACCAAAACACAACGCCATTCCCACCACCCAAGGTTTCCAGCCGCGACATCTGCGATCCTTTCAGGCCGAGTCTGAACACTGCGAATAGAGCAAGTAGGATAATCGACACTGCATGCGCATTCCTCCAGTATCGACTATTATCTGACGTTAAGTTTGCACTGTTGGACGACATATTGCTGGTGCTGTTGAGTCCAGCCGGCGACGTCGCACCAGGTGATCCTGGAGTTTGTGAACCGTCTGATGAGCGGGACATGTTCATCATAGCTGAAAAGAAATCAAAATCAGATCCTTCGCCCGTACTATTACTTAAGACGGTCTGCTTCACGAATTCTTCGAACCCAGCATCAGGACTCTGTGCGCCGGTCCCACTTCCTTCCACACCAACGACCTGCTGCCGCCCAGCGGCAAGCAACTTCAGAATCGGATTCTCCGGTAACGCCGACGACGAGCTGCGTCGTTCGAGTCCGCCACCCGACAATGTCGTTGGGGGAATAGCGAGATCTGGCGCGAGGTCTGGCGGATCATCATACATCGATTGGGGGACAACATGTTCTTTGTAGGGTGTGGATGTGTTGTGCGCCGTGTTGGTGATCTTGTTCAATCTGTCGGTTCCACCGGCGAGGATTTTGGCCTCTCGTCGTTCGCGACGGAGACGGGCTTTGTCGGCGACAGAGAGGGGAGGGGTGGTTGCTGGGTCGGTTGGAGTCGTTTCTGACATTATGCTATGCTTGGAATTGTTCAACAGAAGAAAGCGAATGAGAGAAGATAAATCTCAATTCAACAATCCAATTGTTATCAACGATTGATCGATGCAAAGCCTCACGATGGCTGATAGTGAATTGTGCTGATGTCGATGATGCGATGATGCAATGGTTGATGCATCGTAGCAGGAATGTTCGACCGAATTGTCTGACCTGCTGTACATAACTGACAATTTGTGATTTCGTGAATTCGCCACAACTGCTTACAGTACGAACAAGTTACAGCCTTAAATGCCAGCATTACTTGGCATTTCTTTCCTAAACTTTATTTGGTCAGGGGTTCTTCCCGACAAAGCCGCAAGCAACGCGACATGTGACTCCGCTCGTCGACTCCATCTATTGAATCGAATACTTTTACTCGTTATCGTGGGCATCCTCATCTCTAACTTGAGAATCAGCTCCTTTGTATTCCTAATTATAATTCAATACGTGTATTTGTGAAATGACACTGGATCAAAACAGATTAGTCTCAGCATTCGCGTCAATATCAAGTGAACAGTTGACAAACCTATACGGTGGTTCACTTCGATTCCCCGCGGGCGGTCCACAAGCTGATACCGCGTTTGAGTTGTCTATGCGGAGATGTGATGAATTGTCATCTGAGGAATTTACGGCTTGCTTTGACCTTGTAAAGAACAATCTGATGAGCATGTAAGTCGATCCTCGGTATACTAAGTGACCGGGGTTAACGGCTTGTTTGGAATAGGTATAAGAACTCGACAATGGGCTGGTCGCCGAGAAAAAAGATGGCAGAGATGAAAGAGAGCGGGCTGATCTACATTTTATTAAAGTCAAAGTTAGCAACAGTGGGATTCATAAGTTTTATGGTGACAATCGAAGAGGACGAATGTGTTGTCTACTGGTATAAATCTTCGATACTAAATCATCGTAAATGGCCGCGGTTATAACTATTTGCATAGCTACGAACTACAACTACCGGAGAGTTTACGGGGTCGGGGGTTGGGTAAGACGTTACTCTCTATAATGGAAGACATAGCTGTCAAGGCCGGCGTACCGAAAGCCATGCTTACGGTCTTCTCATCGAATCCTGCACAGCATTTCTACCGGAGTTTGGGGTACGGTATCACGGTTTTTGGTTTTCTCTATATCATTTCATCGGATATTGACTGACGACCTGAAATTCCAGCTACATCCCAGTCGAGCACTCACCACGAGCGAAGAATCTACGCAATGGCGTAGTCAAACAGCCATCCTACTACATCCTCGCCAAGTCACTCCTATAGCACTCATCACCTTTATCGACGGCAATCTCCATTGTATCTTACATACCAACACAGCTATTTACACACAAGCATTTTACGTCATCCTCAGTTTAAATTTGTATAACAGTCTTTGATGGAGCTTCTGTGCCTTGGAATTCAATAAGCAGCGTCGCGCGGAGGGTATCCGTTATAATGATTGTCATGCCAATAGTATACACCAACGTGATCGCATAAAAGAAGTTAGCGTTGCCGGATCCGAGGTATATCCACAGATGATAGAAATTAGGGGCGAGAACAAGGGAATGTAAGATTACCAGCGCGGCCAAGAGTGCGTAGCGGACGTCTGCGTTGCTTGCGTTAGTACGAAACGAATACTGTAAATATTCCCGACTAAATACATACTTGGAAAGATGAACCTGAATAGTGATAGAAGCGATATGTACACGCCGAGATCTCCAACTTCTGGATAGGATTTGGAAATCGTCGTAATGCCCACGATACAAGTAATGGCCATTAATGGATAATTACTGCAACGTTTCTTGTTAGCGTCCAATAATATCTGGAAGGATAATTCACTTACTGTAGCCGGAAAGTAATAGGAAGAACGTATATGAAAGAATATAGTTGGAATATATAGGTAAACAGGGGACGGAAGAAGTCAAACATCTCCATGAAGAAATACCACCATAATCCCATATTCGGCGCCAAGTCCTTAAAAAAAAATCTGCAAATTACTCGTTAGCTGGGATATATTGTCACTAGGCTACTATGTGGAGACTGGCATACAAGGATCCATATGTTGCCGAGAGATACTGCAGAGAGCCAGTCATAAAATAGCCGATGGATGCAAGGCCAGCTGACATAGCAATATACAAAGCTAAGTATTTAGTGACTGATGCCGTGCTTGCGCCTTTTGTTGATGTCCATAAGAGCAGAAACGGAGGGACAAGGTAGACTGTATATATATTTGTGTGCGAAGCTAGAGCGAGAAACATGACGGACAAAATGTTCCTACCTGTAGCAAGCTATATTAGCATACACCGGCAAAAGTTTGGTTGTTTATTAAATCAACATACTATAACACGCATATGCAATTGAGCCAACCATGGCTGCATTCGAAAGCACAGCCGTGGACCTCGCAATGTTCGTAGCGACTACCAACGGATTGAACAGATATCTTTTGATTTAAATCAGCACAACAAATTTGCATACACACTGGAATTACTCTTACATTGACGCAATGACCCAGTCGGGTAACTGATTCGTTTTAGCGAGACTTGGCGACTTTGATATTGCACACAGGAAGTATGCAGTGAAAATGTCGGTGAAGGTGTAGAATACATTAACTATAGAACCATTGGGCGCAGTCGAACCAAATTTACCGAGAAATTTGAACAAAAGCAGAAATATAGGAGCCTAGGCGCGTTAGCAGAGCTCTAGCCGGGCTACGCCGGTAATGCGAATAACATCTTACCTGGTGGTATACTCCTCCGTCGTAGGGAGAAATCCCGATCTCGTATAAGTGAAGCCCTTCCTTCACTGATCGTCTAGCCGTCAACATTCACCGTAAACCTGTCAACTGATTAAAGGTACATACACTGTTTGAAAGACGTCATGGAAGTTGTGACTTCGACATGCTGGCCCAGTATAGAATGTAGTGATGGAAATAAGAAATTGAGAGACAGTTTCAAGACAGCAGCGGCAACAAAGACCGCCCAAGTTTTCGAATCCATTAATGGCCGTGATTTATAGTAATTAAGCTGTGTGTCATATCATGTCTCCGAGTAGCAGGTGTGTTGGTTAACGGTGTGAATGAGATCAACCCTCAGTATGAGTGTTCGTGTTGTCATTCCGAATGTCGCGTTCGCCCATGCTTTGAAATTGAAACCTTATCAATAAGGCGTTGAGAGAGACCATTACGGCCTCGCCTCGGCTACTGATGGTCCAAACCTCGATGGCACCTAGGATAGTCGCCTTAATAGGCGGTGGTCAGGCCGCTGGAAAGGTACATTCTAAACTATTTCATAATTTGTTTTCTGGTGACGACCAGCTCACTGCGTTATCTAGAAATCTGTGTGCAACGCCATAGTCAGTCGACTTCAATCATGGAAGGTCATAGACATAAAGGTTCTGAGTCTCGACAACTTCAAGAAAGCGAAAATCCCAAATAATGTGAATCCTGAAGGACCAGGTATGTACACTAATATCTTACTCGGCTGTTGTAGATGGTGATTCTAGCATGCGTAGATACGTATGATTTCGTCGCAGTGGCCTCTGCGATAAAATCCGAGACGAGCGACGTCCTACTAGTCGAAGGACATTACACTTTATACGAAGAAACACTGAAACGATTGGGAACAATTAGGATATACATTGACCTAGACGCGGATACACGGCTATCGAGGCGAAGTACGTGCGGTGTTTCTGCAATATACATTATCGTCTAACTAGGATAGTTATCAGAGATACGACACAACGCGGGCTTTCATTACAGGCAGTCTTGGATAATGTGAGTAATGGTCAGAATTTTGTATGAATCTCGTACTAATCACCGTTGCTAGTATCTTGATTACGGTAAGACTGCTATGGAACGGTACATACAAGGAGTAAGTTCAGGTTTATATCCGCGAAGTGGCCATGTAAATAACTAACAGCGCCAGACCAAACCTACAGCAGACATAGTTCTCATGCGCGGTACGGAACCATCGGGAATTGAGCTAATAGCTGGTGCCATATATGACAGATTGGCAGCGGACAAGGCCGCAGCGAGCGGCGATAACACGTTCAACGTCCTTTCAGACAGCACGCCGGCGTGGCAGGCACCAAACGCCCTTAGTTTACGGCATAACCTACTTGATTCGGAGTTTGAGGTCCAGACAGAGAACTATTATGAGCTTGCATAGAGTTATACACAATTGTACCTGGAGAATAGAATGTAGCGTCCTGTTTTTTACCTCACAGAATGTATATACAATCCAGACATAAGAACTTGTCAATCAGGGTCTGTCTTCGTAGCGGTGTCGTTTTGCAAGCCTTTCTTGAAATTCTCGTTCGCGTTCGAGTCGGCGCTGAGCGCGACCCGGCGACATGGCACGCCCTCGCTCACGTTCATAATCCAGTTCGTAGTCCCTTGAGTGTCTTCGTCGACGTTCTGGACTACGGGATCGACCGCTGTCCTTACCACGATGGCGAGAGCTATACCGTCTGTCGAGGCTAGGCTCTCTGCTTCGTTCTCTGCTTCGTTCTCTGCTTCGTTCTCTGCTTCGTTCACGGCGTCGCGGTTCCCTACTGCGATCGCCACTTCTGTTCCTGATTTGATCTCGGCTTCGGTCTCGATATCGACGATCCATGTCGTCGCCACGGTCGCGACTGCGATCTCTGCGTCGCTCTATGCTCTGCTCTCGTCGAAGTCGTTCCCTGCTGTCGTCTCGACTGTAACCACGTTCTAGACCGTAATCCCGACTGCGGTCTCTTCGGTGGTAATCATCTCTGTTTCTGCTGTGGCTTCTATAGTCGCGCTCGCGTCGCCTTTCGCGCTCACTGTCAGGTCGCTCTCGTTCGCGGCTGCCATCCAACCGTCTGTCTCGGTCGCGATACGACGCCGGAATTCGCTTCTCGTCAGAATAATGCGGCACGTACTTATCGGCAACATCAGTCGGATTCTTGCTGACTCTTTCACCTTCGTGTGTCCGCGTCCTCTCCTCTCGTTTTCTCCTCTCGTCTCGTTCCCTCCTTTCCCGCTGGCGGACCTCATCTAGCTTCGCAGAGCGCTCATCGTCCGCCTTTCTCCGCTCCTCGAGCGTAGACCGTCGTTTTAGGGCCTGTTGAACCTCGATCTTCTTCTCCTCAATCAGTCGCGCGGGAATTCCCGACGGCGAGTCCTGAGCTTCGAGTAACAGTTTCCAGAGGACTTTGCAAAAATTGGCAGCAACAGCGGAAGAGGGAAGGAATCCTTCGAGTTGGATCTGAATCGCTTTGATATGTGGCTGGATGGTTGTTAATGGATTGATGTTGGCGGTGGTGTTGGGGAGGAGGAGAATGACATGCGTACCTTGTTGTCTTGTTCGAATAGCGAGACTGTGTATTCTGTGACAATATCGTCACCTCCAGCGATCTCCGATATCTAACGGATCTTAGCCATATCCCTCGTTCACTCAATATTCGGACCAGTCTAGGTACCCACCTCGTTCGCGATCCACGTCTTAATCACGGGAAAATTAACCTTACTCAAATCAACGGCCTCATCAAACTCAGGTGGATACTTCGTCGTCCTGAGTCGTCGTTTATCGGCCTCGGACAATAATCCTGTCTCTGCAGCACTCTCAGGACGCGGACGGAGAGACATGTTTCTCTGTTGTCTCGTGTCGAGGCTACACTTGGCCGATTTAGTGTGGCTGAGTGTAGATGAATTCCATTCGAGTGGACGAGTGGCGAAGTTTAGAGAGATGTGTTTGAGATGAAACGTTTACTTGTTGTGGATGGAGTGCCTGTGGTGGATGCTTCGAAATCTGGACGTCCACATAACTGAAGTGATGCCGGATTTGGGAGTTCAGCTAAGTCTGACGAACCTACGCCCAACGACGTCAACTGATTAGCCTGGCCGCTCTGAGCAAATCTCTCTCTAAAATGCCAATTCCATGCAATAACCAACGAGGTAGTACAGCAACATATGTGTAATGACGATGTAAATTCACACTCGGCTAGTATATCACACAATATTCATTAATTAGCAGTAATTAAATTCGCATAAGCATAAAGAGCAGATATCAACGACGGAAAGCGGTCAGGGTCCTCGCGATCAAGTACAACAGATTGGCATGTGCGGTCGGGCTTGAAGGCAATATGGCAGACTGGAAAAACGATAGCGCCTGAACCACTTGCCACCCCAGCACAATACGTTTGGGTTGAGCAGGATGATGTGATGCGACTGAAATCACTGTGTTTCCTTGTGGAGGCTCTGCAATGGAGGATTGCTCACGAACCCTGAAACTCGATTACAAGGATCAATCCGCATTTAGATCTGTGTTGTCGGTGCGATCCGGCTACATTCTTTTGGCAGTGTATTGGGAATCTGATCCATATACCTGTCTAAATTAAGAATTCCTTTAGAATACAACTGATGGCCAACACGATCGGCATTCCCCGTGTCAGTCGTCTGCGATGGGAATGCGGTAGTGCTATTGTGAGACCAAATCCGCCAATGAATATGACACAAAACTACAGACGGGGACTTCCTTGTAGCGCGCCATCACTCTCGAATGCACATTGTGAAACTTCGAATAGTTTGATTGGAGACGATGGCGTGACGTCCCTGTCGATTATGCTTCATCAGTGGAGCAGTAGAACTAATCGGCAGAATTACTATCTGTACCTCTCAATAGTTCCGGATGAACAAGACGTGCGTGAGCTCAACAAGCGAATGCGCATGAAAGACGGCATTGAAGACTGCCATGAACTGCAAGACTCAGCTACATACAAGAATACGATCGCCTCTGGTCGATATAGGTGAATTGATGAGTATCAAAACAAGATCGACACTACATAATAAAATGCAGAAACTAAGAAAATCAAACAAGTTGTAAAGAAAGAATCCTTATAGCACACCATTTTTCTCTTTCAGTAATAATAAAACATCCTGTTGCATGTTCAAAAAGTACTCGATGATGTGAAGGTCTCTCAATTTACGGTGATTCACAGTAGGGCTCGTGGTAAGTACAGCTGCATATCATTTGAAAGATGCCAATTGGGTTGGACAACTCTCGCAGATCTCGCCATTATAGATAGCTGATTGCCAGTGAATAGAAAGAGAATTGCTAAGTAAAAGACACTAGATCTACATTTAAATAAGTGGCAGCTGGATATAGAAGATAAGGTTCCGGCGGCGGCTAAGACGCGATAAGTAGCCGTTAACCCCCCATACCCCACCACTTTAGTTACTTTGCTTCTTGGGATTGCTCTATTCGTCGCATTGTTGCCTTTTACATCGCCATATGACATTTGCGTGCGGGTATGTGGCATATCTACGTTAGCACTGAGTGTACGTGTACAAGCACACAAGATTGCGATAAATATGCGAGTGCAATAAAGTTTCAAGGACGGCGGCGCAGGCATCGCCGATTGCGCCGAAGATCCCGCTGCTATAGGTGAAGATCCCGAAGACAGCGTAAATGACGATTTGCCTGTACCACGTTGGATTAAGCGCGAACTCTAATGAATCTGGTCGATAAGCAAACCTATCTGCGTTTGCTGAATGGAGGCAGTCACTGACATTCTACCTCCTCATCGCTTGGTATAGTGTTCTTCATGTTGCTGCTCGTCGATTACTGCGCCGACAATCATATTAGATTTCTCTTCATACACACACAGTCACATATATAATATATCGAACACCAATCTACTCACAACGGCATAAGCAATGACTTCCGTCTATGGCGCAGGCTCGATCCTGCGCCCACAACCGCAGCCGCCATCCTCAGCAACGAGCGACTACCTGGCCAAGCAACTCCCCGACGCAGTCGAGTCGCCCGAGTTCCTTGCCTCGCCGTACTCCATATTCCGGGACATCATCCGCCCGTCATCTCCGCCGTCTCCGCCATCCCTTTCCTCGACAGCCACTCCGTCCTTCCTGTCGACGGTCCCCGACGAGGCATCGCCGCCGACCAGCTCCTCGCTCCAAAATTCTGCAGAAGCGGTGGTAATCCCGGCGAACTTGCACACGAGTCCGGACGCGGTCGTGCAAGGGCTTGTGGACCGCTACGGCGAGCTGGGCGTTGTGCGGCAATTGGCCAGCGATTTGGCCCTGCGCGAGAGGGAGGTCAGCTACCTTTTGCGAATGCATGACGCGAAAATGAAGGTTTTAAGCGACATGCTCCGGCACAGAGGTGTGTCCGATAGCGAAATTCGCGGGAGAGTAAGAGACGTCGAGATAAGGCTCAATCGGGAGAGTCTGAGCGATAGCGAGGAAGGCAGTGAGAGTGTTGTGCAGGAGAGGCAGGATAGCGTAAACGATGGTCTCAAGGAAGGAAGTACACCGGAAACCATGGCCGGCGTATCAGAGGGCCCGCTTTTCAACACAAAGACTCTGTCGCGAGAGGAAAAGCACGATGACGATGGGGTGTTCCCGACCATAACGTTCCGTCGTACGGCCCTGAAGCAGCAGCAACAGCCGCCGGAGCCACTACAGGGGGTCCAAAAGCTAGATAATCGTACAATCCGCAAGACAAAGTCAGCGTTCCGGTTGCCGTTTTTCTGGAAGTCAGAGTCTGACGAAGATTTACCGTCAATAGCGATCACCAAGCCGGCCTTGTTCACAACGTCGACACCGTCGCTACCGCGTGAACGAGTCACTTCGTCATCCGCATCCACGCATTCCGATCCCACTGCTAGACGTAACCGGCGTTCCTTTGCAGTACCGCTTTTTCCCGAGGAAGACAGTCTACCGCCTGTCGTAGCTATATTTTCGCCTAAATCGAGTATACGCAACAATGTGAATAACTACTTCAGGGGTACGACTGAAGATTCAGTTAAAAGCGCTAGTAGACGGAAGCAGCAAATCGTTTCACTAGAACGAGAAGGCGTGGTACATGAAGCACCAATCGTGCATAGTGATACCCAAGCGGAAGGAGATAGCGGCGACAGTGAAGACGTGGACAGCAGCTCCGATGACCTTGCTAATTCGGGATCATTCAAGAGCGCAGTTCAATCTCAGTACGATGTGGAGTCGCCACGCTCAGTGGCTGATTTCAATGCGGCCAAAAAACTTGATGGTAGTCCAAAGTCGGTCGAGAAGATGAGAACCGAATATGAAGTCGATGACGATGAGGAAGAGTACGAAATCATAGACGAGAAGAAGCCGCAACAGTCTCTTGATTCGACATTCTCGACCTTGCGCCATCGATCTAGGTCAGGCTCTCGTGCATCGGTCCGCTCACATTTGAGTCAGAATGTGCCTGATTGGTTACCGCATTCGCTGAAAGAGGGCCCTTCGAGTGCACATACTCAAACCACATCGATTGGCGACTATGGCCCAGTCGAACTGGGCGACATAGTACCACAGAGCATGCAGCCGCCGACTCTCCTCCAAAGCTGGAACGATCATTACCGATCCGAAGATACTTACCTCTTGACCGACAGATTCGGCTTTATTTACGACCGACAACACAGGCCGGTGCTTCCTCCTGTCGAAAGTACGGTTGGGTCGCGGTTACTTGACTTGGACAGTCTCGACTTCTTGTTCGATCACTCTGACGAGATCGTCAAACCCGAGCAGGTGCACTTATCGGACGAAAAAGACGAGTCACGATTCGGACAAGGATTGCTGATTCCGTCATTGAAAATACCGATCCTTAGGGCGGCAAACCGCGCACCGTCACTCGGGTCGGCCACGTCCTCCGCCGAATCAGCTGAGGATGACACGCTTGAGGCCGTGAAGTCACTTCTCAATCAGCTCACAGACCTCCACGACTCCTTACAACGTGTTCAAAAGTCCCGGTGGGACGACTTCTTACGCAAGATCAACACGGACGGATCAGAAGACTCGCCGTTCGCGATCGAAAACGGAGAACTGTTCGGGGTACATGGGCGCGTGCTGCATGCGAACAAGCACTCCCGTTTCAAGGAATTCAAAGCTCTCGTACTCGGCGGCATTCCGGTAGTGTACCGGTCTAAGATTTGGAGTGAGTGTTGCGGAGCGGATACTTTGAAGGTACCGGGTGTGTACGAGGAACTTGTGAATGGCGAGCACGACCCGGAGGCTTTGTCGCAGATTGAGCTTGATCTATACCGCACGATGCCTAGTAATGTATTTTTCGGAGGCAAGGGTCCTGGTGTGGGGAAGTTGAGGAGGGTATTGTTGGCATTTAGTAAACGGAATCCGACGATTGGATATTGTCAAGGGAGTACGGCCCCATTATTCGTTTGCAAGGAGAGTGGTAGAATCATTATTAACCTGAGTAGTGAACATGATCGCGGCAACTCTTTTACTGACTCATGCAACCGAAGAAGCAGCATTCTGGTCCTTCGTCGCACTCCTCGAGAACATCCTCCCATCGGGCTACTTCGACCCGCCGCTCCTCACATCTCGAGCAGATCAACGTGTACTAAAACATTATTTGAAGGAACTGCAACCAAAATTGTATGACCATCTTGTCCATACGCTCGGCATTGATATTGAGGCTATCACCTTTAATTGGTTTTTGTCCTTGTTCACAGACTGTTTGACAGCGGAGCTGTTGTTCCGCGTATGGGACGTGTTTATGTGTGTCGAAGGCGAAGTGTATGTTCCCCTTTTTTACCTCTTACTCATTTCCTCTTCTCTTCTTAGCGCAAACTAATTTGTACAGATACCTGTTCAGAGTCGCACTTGCACTATTCCGCATCTCGACAAAGAACTTAATGCAACTGACCTCGGCCGCTGAAGTGTACTCGTACATGAAGGACATGGCGTCGCATTCAATCAGTATCGAGGGCCTAATCCGGCTCATTGATTCATTGCGGCAACAAGTCCTGTTAGAGGACGTCGTTGCGAGACGAAAAAGTGTTATTGAGGTTATGCATAGGGAAATGGGGTTTTAAGTTTGTCTTGATCAATTATTCCAAAATAAGGGGGCGTTTCGTTAGAAAATGGTGCAATTGTCGGCATTTTGGGACGGTATCAAAAGTCATTCTTGCATATCCAGTTTCATTTTTGGTATATCATATTTAGTGTATTTAGAGGGGGGTTTAATATCGTGTGGAGATGTGTAACAAAGCTTATCGTTGGCATGGAGATGTTATCGATTGGGTGTAATGGTATGTATAAATTATATGTACAGCAGCAACTGGAGTTTGGTGATATACTGCAATGAGAGTTATAGTGTCTATCATTTTGTCTATTTCACTAATCAAACGAACAACGAAAGAACGCCAACAAACGCCGGTACAAACCCAGAGTACCAAAAACCCAAAGCTCAACAAAAGATCAAATGTAATCACTCCGTTGCTCTGCGGCTACTACTTCCGATTAACATTAACAACCCCATTTTCAATGTCCGTGACAACACGCACGCTTCGCAACCGCGGAAAATTTCCCAAATGCCGACTAATCTCCGCGAAACTCCTAGCGGCACGCACGCTCAGCCTCGCAGCATCATTCGGTCTTCCTTCCGGAGCCGTCGCAGACGAGGTCGGCTTAAGCTGTGCCAACTGCGTCTGGATGCCCTGAAACTGTCTGACGAGGTACATGAACCACGTCACCGCTCTGAGCAAATTCGCGGTCGCGTGGAGTTTGGTGAGTGCGGTGTATATCGGCAGCGCGACGTTATACGGCTTCAAGACTTCGTTTTCGAGACGTTGGAACGATGCAGTGACGGATGAGAGGGATGATTGTGTTGTCGCTAGGATATTTGAGACTTGGTTTATTTTCGCCGCATGTGGAAGGAGTGTGGCGTGATTCTGCGTGGTCTTGTATAGTACGTCAATCTAACTATCCGCAGTTCTCGGGTCGTTCGTCCGTCGAAACACATCAACAAGTTACCTACCTCTTTATGCAACAACTTCTCAACCTCTTCGAGATCAAACATGACACGCTGTTCCGCAGGCGCTAAGTCGATTTCCGTATCAGCCGCAGTCGTCGTCGCTAGCACTAACGAATTGCAGAATGCGATTGGCGAAAAGTCGGGGGAAGTAAAGAGTGCATAGTCTATGTATTCATCTTCTGCTGGATGGTCGTCAGACGTTTGAGGGAAAGATGTGGGTGGTGGTAGACCGGATGTTGCCGGTTGTGATGTCATTTCCTTTGTGGGATAAGAGTGGTGGATTAATGTTTATATAATTTGACCACGTATATTTTGATGCATGTAGTTGTGTGCTGATGGTTAGGATCATCACCAATGGTCGCCGCCCAACTAACAGCCAAACCTTAATCATATCTCGCGAGCACCAGTTTGCAGCAACGTTTACATTTTAGATTTCGACAACATACTAATGGATAGTTGATATCATTCATTCTGACTATAACTACACTATCGTACATATACCCCCCTCATACTGTAAGTCAAACCCGTACACCCAACAGAGCAAGAAAATACACGCGTTACAAACGTAACACACTCAATATACACCAGAAATAAGGCGATAAGCAATAAGACTAAAAAGATAATAATTTACAATAATAATAGAAACCTCCTTTAAGGATAACAGTAAATAAGGAAACCGGTATGACAACTTTTTATTCCCAAATATTCAAGTTAGGATCACTCCTCCTCGCTACTCTCGCTCTCCTCACTATCTTCGTCGGACGAACTCTCGTCCGAGGATGAGTCGCCACCTTTCTGGAAGGACTTGAGCTGCTTCTCTAACTGTGCGATCTGCTTCTTCTGTTCTGCTTCCTTGCCTTTCTTTCTTGACTTCGGTGCAGGAGCAGGGGCGGCAGCCTTGACAGTACTAGACGGCGAGTTCTTGGTGACGTAGTTGTAGAGCTTGACAAGCGTAACGGGGTCGAGCTGATCGACATCAAGTTCGATTTCTTCTTGACCAGCCTGTATTGCGTTAGCAACTTATGCCAAACAAAAAAAGGTTAGAAGCAACATACACTCTTTAAATGAGGCATAGACTCATGAATCATCTTAACAACGTGCGTCAACTTCTGGCCAGAGAGCGTCGTGATTTTCTCTGATAACTCCTTCTTCATGTCATAAGACACGTGCGGCACCGGCGCGGTAGCTTGTCCAGCACTGCTCTTTCTCTTCCTCGGTGCAGATTTCTTGCTCGTCTTCTCCTTCTTCTTCTTTTTACTGCCATCCTTCTTCAGCTTCTTCATCATACTAAGCTGGTTCTGCATGGCGAGTAACTGCTGCTCCAAGTACGAAATCGTCTTGTCGCTCGGATCTTCCTCCTCCTCGTCGCTTTCTTCTTCGCTGATCTCACTGTCATCAGGCGATTCGGTGACTCTTTTGTCGCTAGGTGGTGGTGGCGCAGGCTTCTCCTCCCATTTCTTATCGAACACCGCTTCGAGCCGACGACCCATCGCATTAACGGGCGATCCTTCCGGATTAAACTTGTAGCAATTTCGGAACATCAATCTCACATCCTCCTCAAACTCTTCACCAGACTCGTACTGATTCGTGTTAAGCTTCTGCTGAATCGTAGATAAGTCCATCGGCTTCTTAATGACCTTGAAATAGCTTGGGCAATTCAATGCGACCGGATCGACAGGTTGCAAAAACGGGAACGAGAAGCTCTCGTACTTCTTGCTGGTTAATTCCTTGAGCACGGTCTGGCAAAACTTTAGCTCGGCAGCGTACTTCTTGCGCCGCGGCTTCGACTCTGCGTACGGCAAGTCTCTGGGCTTTGGGGGATGAATCTCACGCTTTGGGCGACCGGTCGAGTCCAGCGACGCTGAGTCGCGACGGATGATAGGAACGCCGGAAGGCGTGAGGGCAAACGACTCAGTAGACTCGCTCTTGCCGAACGATTTCTTTCTCTTTCCAGGACCGCTTTCGGGCTTAAAAACCTCAGCAGGCGGCATCTGCTTCAGTTGGCGCTCGAAAGAGATCTTCAAGTTCCGACCCATCTCAGCAATCTTCGACTCGGCGCCATTGAACTTTATGCAGTTTTCAACCATTAGGTTGAAATCGGCGACAAACTGTTCAACAGTAGAGTACTGGTTGGACGAAAGCTTCTTCTCCATGGTGGCAAGGTCCATAGGATGCGTGACGATCTTGAAGTAATCCGGGATGTTCAGCTTGATAGGGTCGACGGGGACCAAGAAGGGGTAGGCATCTTTTAGCCGTTTGAGTGAACGAATCATCGAATGAGCAAACTTGTTTTGGTGCTTTGCAAGTGGCCGTCCACCCACCACAGTGGCGACGGGAGCCGGCGCAGGCACAGGCTCCGCTGCTGGAGCAGAGTCGGCTGGCGTAACTGGCGCAGTGGTAGGGACGGCACCCTCATCGTCGGACTTGATACGTTTCGCAGGTGGCTCCTCGCCGCCGACGAGCTCGCGCTTCTCGGTCTCGGAGACTGGAGTTGCGGCAGTACCAGGAAATTCAGAGTGCTGCAATGGTGGGGATGGAATTGGTGGAGACAAGGGGGCAGAGCCCTTTGTGTCGTCGGCCTCTTTCCGGGATTGCAAGACCTGCTCAGAACTGCAGACAAAGTCAACACATGTACTCGATAGCATTTGATGCAGACAAACAGCAAGACCAACACAACACACTCGATGCAACTGTCGGTCGAAGCTGTTGGGCAGGAAGGGGCCCTGACGACGGCGATAAATATGTCGATCATATTGACACGTAAAACATATACAACACTACGAGACAATAACGCGCAGCAAGATGACAACATGCACGGGACATTCGAAGACCAGTCTCGACACAGCAACGCTTTGACTCTTGTTTCACCACAGTTTGATAGCACATGGGACAATAATGGACGAAAACAGATTGAAAGTAGTTGACGGGATTTATTAAAACACTGATACGACATGGCCGATAGACTGAGATGCTGACGACAGTTGCAAAGGGCATCGCGGTCGCCAACGCTGGTACAACAAAAATAACAGACAAGAACTTACTCTAGAACATCAGAAACCGGGGTTGTGGACAAAGCATCCATGGCGGCCGGCTTGTCGTGCGGCAGGACAGAAGGGTCCATGATGGCCATGAGGAGCAGGGTAATAGGACGCGCAGGGCTAGGGGAAAAGTGTAGGGCACGCGGGAGAAACGAGCTGCGACGGGACCGGGGACGGGCGTGAATTTATTGGAGGCCGGAAGCGGCGAGGGTCGCTTGGCGTTGCAGCGACCTCGTTATATTTCCCGCCGCCGGACGCACCGCCCACCGTTGTCCGGCCAACCCCGCTCGCTCGGGTCCTTATTGGCCCACGCTCCGCCACCCAAAGCATTACAATATATGCACCGCCACAACGTTGCCTGCGTAGCTGTCATCCCGCACGCGCATGCGCCTTCCCGCCGCCGGAAGTACGCAAGGGGCGCGACCGTGCGAGAACTAGTACCCGCTAGCCGCATCTGGCATGGCGCAGTTTGCCCAGAAAAGTACGAACGCCCCTCTGCTGACAAGTCTGGCTCCCGCTAGTGACGCACGCAAAACCAAAGCCACGACGACGATCGAACGGCTTACCCGGACGTGCATCACATGACTCTGCCGCAGAAAGTGCCAGAAGCCAGATGAATGCACACCTAAAGGGCCGCGCCCCCTTTTCCCCTCGCTTCCAGAACCGGCCACCCCGGCCTAAGGACAAGTAGCAGTCAAATATGTCCATAACCACATTCTTAAAGCAAGCCATTCCACCTATCCATAAATAGTAAATAGTACGCAATACTAAGAAACATCAGTAGGCATCGTGTTCTCGCCAGCCCAACAGAATGGTATAGTAAACGCCTATGTACACCTCACGATAGTAGTACTACCGCTTTTCTACCCTCGTCAGTCATCCAGTCTAATTTAGCAATGCCGAAAGGTATCTAGACATCTCTGAAATCGTTATATCACCGTTTTGTCATACCCTATACGCATTCGAATTATAGTGATTCGCAGTGCGTAATTGTATTCTCTTCCACATTCACCTAGATCTGGTAAACAGTATATTAGCTGCCAACTTCGATCAACTACTCTGCCTCCTATCAGTCTAGCTGTCAGTGCCTGTGAGTCGTTGTTGCTCGTCAAACCTGTTCCGCGAAAACTTGGGATCGCAAATCGGCTCTTTCTGTCGGGTAGCTCTGCCGTGCCAAACTAAAATTAATGCGTCCAAGTCACACGTAGCTAATATCACATTGTTCATAAAACGATCAGAGCTGGCGTCGTGAGAGCGTGCCGAGAAAATGGGATCCGCAGGAGTAAACGAAAAGGACTTGCAAAGTCCAAAGCAGTCGTCACATTTTTGTGTGTTGTTCACACACTGGATTTTGTGCAATTTGGAACTTTAAACTTAATACCGTAGCGCATCCGTCAAGCATTTTGCGCAGTTGAGCTCCCACCCTTGGGAGATCTCCCAAACGCACTCATCGAAAATTTGTTGCCTTTTTCAATAGCAAAGCAAAGAGAGTCTGTCGACATAATCTATCTAATCCCGAATTTCCCGTGTTCGCATGTCGCCGACGGGATTCACATCCGTTGTGATCTGAGTCCTTACGTGTCAATTACGGAAAGATCAGTTCTGCCCTGGAGCACGGTGCGCAAAATATAGCCAATTAAAAAAAATACCGAGTCCAGTAACAATCTCATCGGCAACGGACAGAATGAAACCAAAAGCTACGGTCGTGAGGACGAAAGGGAAGAGCAGTAGTAGCGTCCGGGTATGTCGATTTCTATTGAAATTGTTTTTAATTTTCGTGCGTATTTATGCGTAACAGCGACTGAGACCAATACTGATTGAGTAGCCATTCAAAGATAGCGAAACAAAAGTGCGCTCGGCTGAGCCTCCTAAAGACGTCGATATGCTCGACGCTTCAGACGCCATCTCTGCGGCATCTAGCGCGTCCGAGTCCGAGAACGAGGAGGAGATAACTCTTGCAGACCGTGTCACGGCGCTCGAGACCAAGTCGAAGTCCAAACCACAAATGAACGGGAAATCACCGTCAAAGCCACCAGATAAAGACGTCAGCGCCCAAGGAGGCAGGGCTGGTGCTGTGCCTACTATAGGGAGTCTTTCAACTATTTTGACCCAAGCGCTCCGTACGAACGATCAGACGCTGTTAGAGTCGTGTTTGTCGTTCGTAGATGTCTCCGTGATTAAGCAGACAATTATACGGCTGGATCCGACGCTGAGCGCGACGTTGTTGGAAAGATTGGCGGAGCGGATAGCGCGGACGCCCTCGCGTGCGTCGCAGCTGTCTGTGTGGATTCGGTGGATCATGGTCGCGCATGGTGGATACCTCGTTGGGCTACCTGGTCTAGTCAATACATTGACCAATGTGAGAAGTACATTGGCCCGAAACGCGGGCACGCTGAGTCGGTTACTGGCATTGCAGGGACGGCTTGAAATGCTGAGCGCTCAGATTGATATGCGAAAAGAAGGCTGGAAGGAAGAGGAAGAGGAAGTTGACAGTGATGTGGAGTACGTCGAAGGCGACGAGGAGGAAGTCGTGCTTGACGACGCTGGATATATCGTTGGAGAAGAAGAAGATGAGGACGAAGGCGATGAGTCCGAATCTGAAAATGAAGAAGACGTCGACGATGATGAGGATGAGGATGACGATGACGATGACGACGCCGACGAAGTCGATGGTGGCACCGACGATGTTGACATCGATGAGGACGTCGACGAGGAAGACGATGACGATGAAGACGATGACGAGGACGAAGATTAAGTTTGTCCAAAATCCTCGTCCGTTACAATGGGAACTATCTTGTTATTATCGGCATTTTCACGGGTTTATATATACAATCGTTCGTTTTTTTTGTAATGTTGTGCGTGTTCCGCGGTTTGGTAGAGATTACGGATTTCTTAAAAGTCTTTGTAAATTGTCATCGTGCTATTATTGTTGATTGTATATATTTTTGGTTTGGAATATGTACTTTTAGACAATTGTCTCAACCGTACTGAGCACAATTAAATTGATAATAACGAGCCATTCGACTTTAACACATCTATGATGCAGCTGAATTTGTCTTTAGCGCTTTGATAGTCGCATAGCTGATATGTAATGAATGGTCGCGGATGCGGACGTCGCCATAATTATAGTTAGTAAGTCGCAGCTGCTCGCCTGCATCTACTTCACGAGCCTAGCGACAAGCCGACAACACAAATTTCTCATTGACCAAACCCAACCTCACCAAAGCGCCAACCACCACCCATACCTCCAACATCTCTTCACTCTTTCGCATCGCTCTCCGACTTACCTTTTTTTGTCAAAAATTCTCGTCAACCTATTTAAGCGCGGCTGGCCTGCACTCTCGTTCGTCGACAGATCACCAATCCGATTGTAGACTGGTACCATGGTCAAAATAAACGAGATCACATCCTCACCGCGGGATAGCCGGACCGCAGCACATACCCACATCAAAGGTCTCGGTCTCGACGAATATGGCCTTGCCACGCGCGTGGATGGCGGATTCATCGGACAGCAGAATGCCAGAGAGGTAATTCCTTTAATTCAATTTCCCTGCTATTAAGCTAGCGCATGTACATACGACAAAAATTTGATGCATTGCAAATGACTTTGTGCTAACGAATCAGGCGTGTGGTATCATAGTCGACATGATCAAAGCAAAGAAAATGTCCGGCAGAGCAATCCTCCTGGCCGGCGGTCCGGGCACCGGCAAAACCGCATTGGCACTCGCCATGTCCCAAGAACTTGGTCCCAAGGTGCCCTTCTGCCCGATCACCGGCTCCGAGATATTTTCTACCGAAGTCAAGAAAACCGAAGCGTTGATGGAGAATTTCCGGCGTGCGATCGGGCTGAGGATCAAAGAAACCAAAGAAGTTTACGAAGGCGAGGTTACGGAGTTGACGCCTGAGGAGGCGGAGAATCCGTTAGGAGGGTATGGCAAGACTATTTCGCATGTTGTGGTCGGCTTGAAGTCATTTAAAGGCACCAAACAACTGCGGTTGGACCCCAGTATCTATGAGTCGATCCAGAAGGAACGGGTGACTCTTGGTGATATTATTTATATCGAGGCGAATACAGGCGCGGTGAAGAGAGTCGGTCGGTCAGACGCTTATGCTACTGAATTTGATTTGGAGGCGGAGGAGTATGTCCCGTTACCAAAAGGCGATGTCCACAAGAAGAAGGAGATCGTGCAGGATGTTTCGTTACATGACCTGGACATCGCCAACGCGCGACCACAAGGCGGCCAAGATATCATGTCCATGATGGGCCAACTCATGAAGCCCAAAAAGACCGAAATCACAGATAAACTGCGACAAGAGATCAATAAGGTCGTCAACAAATACATCGACCAGGGCGTCGCTGAATTGGTTCCCGGCGTGCTATTTATCGACGAAGTACACATGCTCGATATCGAATGCTTCACATATCTGAATCGCGCGCTGGAATCATCAATTTCGCCCGTGGTCGTATTGGCGTCCAATAGAGGAATGGCTACTATTCGCGGAACGGAGGATATTGTCGCGCCACATGGGGTTCCGCCTGACCTAGTCGACCGGCTACTGATCGTCCGCACACTGCCGTACAATAAAGACGAAATCAGATTAATCGTTGAGAAACGCAAGAACACGGAGAGTCTCTCCATCTCAGACGAAGGTCTGGACAAGCTCGCCGAACAGGGCGTCAACACTAGTTTACGGTACGCGTTGCAGTTGATGGCGCCTGCCGGTATTCTCGCTCGTGCAAAGGGACGACTGGAGATTGGTGTCGCTGATATAGAAGAGGCGGAGGAGTTATTTATTGATGCCAAGCGGAGTACTGCGATAGTGCAGGCTTCGAATGGCAATTATTTGCTGTAGTTGTACTATGAATTTTTTGTGTATTGAATATTGATACAATGACCGGGTAAGATGTCCATAGTCTAAAATCTCTTGCCATAAATTATACAACCGTGACATGTCACAAATAGTGCAAAAATATGTACACTTTAATTCTGGCCCAAATCAATACGGGCAGCATAATCTTTCAACTTACTCACGAAGCGATCCTCAATCTCGTCCCCCTTCCCAGCCGCAACCTTCAGCACCAACTCATTCAACTCCGCGCGTCCGAGAATGTCAACATGTTCAGCGGTTTTTGGACCGCCGCGAACGTCGTACCGCTCTGGCTCGTGTGGCATCTCGACGATCGTGACCTTACTTCTGCCCGGATTAAATTTGCTGTCCTCATCTCGCCATCGGTGGCACATTGAGTGTGTTATGAGCGACACGGTACCATCGCCTTCTCCCATAATAACCGGCTCATCCATCCCACCAGCCGCGATCGAAACATTCAATTTTACCAATCCTTTATCTTTTTCCTCTTGATATACGTACGCCCGCTCAGTTGACTTGCCGACGCCATACAGACAGAATATCCGCAAATCAGGCGCATTAGGCAACGCGACTTCAAGAGGATTAATCCATTTCCGTGGATCCGCCTCATTAGCTTGAACTTCCGCTTTAGTTTGTGCAAGCCCGTGACTATAGTTCTCTTCCACACGATCTCTAAACCACCCCGGTGCCTGCGTAAACAAGTACTCAATGCTGTCCGGAACAGTCAAATTTCTGGCAGACAGTTGCGACATTGTATTCCTGAATTGAATGAAATTTCCATAACTCACGGTCTGGTTATCCACATCATCAATCGCAAATTCAAGACTTCCCCATACGGCTTCACCTCCCTTTGGCAGCATACTTGCGATGCCCGGGAATGAGCGCAATAGCAGCGCACGTTCGGATCGGGAAAAAAACTTTTCAAGACCATACACTGCCAATGCATTCAATTGAACCGTATCCCTCATCTCGCCGCTCAGTAATGCGACAATGCTTTTGGGCGTGCCCAACAACGACCCGGAAACATCGACAAATGCGTGGATATGGTCGTTCACCCAGTTTTTACCGCCGTTGCCAAAGTGAGGCCCATTGGCTTCGACCCATTTGAAAAAGTAAAAGATCACTTGGGAGCCCATGCTGTGGCTTACCAGAACAGTCTTCTCCTTAAGGCGATGCTGATTCTCTTCAATGATACTTTTGAGTTTGGAGAAGTAGCCATCTTTGAGGCGTTCGTCAATGAACAAATAATAAGGGTGGCACGATACTTACCGCGAAGCTCTAGGTCCATGTAGGAAAGACGCCAGTCGTATGCAGCAGCGTGCATCATGTTTGGATCCTGCTCTTCTTAGTACAGTTTGCACAACATGGAGTGCAGCACTCACGTAGGCAATAGCAGCCAAATTCTCAAGGATTTTGTTCCATATCCAATAGCCGGTAATGAAGAAGTCCGCTGTTTTCAACAGTTAGTTCGTCGCCCTTCACAGGTCGATACGTAACAACGGACCTGCTTCTAGTCCCTGAGCGGCACGCAGTTTGTATCCCTTCGGATCAAGACCCGTAATAGGATCTAGCATGATGTGTTTCTATACACTGACTTAGCCAAATCAAGAGCTCAATGCAGCAGCAAGAGTACTTACGAGCCAGCAGGTCTTGTCAAGCAGCATTGCTCGTAACATGTTCCAACTTCCCTATTCGAGATTTGTCAGCTCAGCTCCCAGTAGAGATCAAGTGGAATGCGTTCGTCGTACCCATAGCCGCTTTCTGAAGTATTGCTCGCAGGAGCATTCGTCCGTGTCGGTCACGCTCCAGGATTCCAGACCAGTCGAAATAACACCGGGAACCTATCCAGTTAGTCTAAATTACAAAAACAGGTAGTGACATACCATAACAACGGGGTATTTTGCTCTCAAACCGTCAAGATACATCGCTCTCCCTACCGCAAATGGTTCTGTCTTCAGCATAGTCTGCTCCTTCTGAGAAATGTCATTCGCCTCTTTTAATATTCCATACGGTAGCTTTCCCTTCATATCTTCGAAATATTCCGCAAATGAATCCAGATTCAAGTCGTTTAGGCTGTCGAGCGAGAACTCGGGCGAGGCGGCGAAATACCATGCCAGTATTATGCCGAGAAAAGCACCAAGAAAAAACACGAGACGACGAGACTGCTTAAGCGGCTTCCGGTGCTTGCGATGGTGCAGTTCATGTTGCGTACCCTCGTCTCTGTCGCGGGTAGTAGTCGTGGCCGTCGCAGACGTCTCCACTATCGGCGTATTTGCTGATGACGACGCGTTATCCTCGATTGATTGCGTGCCGACATCTTGGATTACTCCGTGACCTAAACTGGGCGCCTCAGAGACTTGTTTGCGTCGTCGGGGAGGCATTGCCACCGTCTGCGAAGTGTTAAATAGAACTTCGAGGACTCTCTCGATGTTTAGACAGTCCGTAAGCTTGTCTGCTCAGGGGCAAGCAGTTGGGATCAGTAATCTTCGCGTCGAAGAGACGCTATGAATATATTGTTGCTCTTATCGCAGTCCGCACAATGACTAGACGGACAAATAGGGAACCATAAGTTGCAATAAAGCAGTCGAGGACAGGATATTCTCGCAATTTCAGTAATGATCTGTGCGATGAATTCGCGCTTTTCGATCTGATTAATTAAATGTTGCCGTATTCGGTACGCCAAGCTAGATGGCGAGTCCGGGTAACAAATTTGCCTCGTATCCGGCCGGGTAATTTGTCGACAACTGCTGTCATCCCCGCGGCTCGCGATATATAGCTTCTCGCCGTTAGAACTTCCCAGCAGAGGCCGTCCACTCGCAACGTCAACGTCCACCTCTCGTATTGAGGAGTGTCTAGACAGCTACAAGACTCCGTCTTTTTAGCGTTCTGCTTCTGCAAAGACAATATCTGTGGCGTTATTTTTGATTCTTCTTTAGGGAGAATCACGGACGGACAATATGCTGCGGCTGCAGTCGACGCTGTCGTCGTGGCGGGAGTATTTATCTCCCGTTTCACATGTCTCCACCTTTAAGCAGACTGGAGAGATTACCCCAGAGGAGTTTGTGCTTGCAGGTGACTACTTGGTGTATAAGTTTCCGACTTGGTCTTGGTGAGTGATTCGAGTTGAAGGGGTATGGACACAGTGTGATACGCACTGGCCGGTATGGTTATATGATTGGATTGCTAATTTCGATGGTTACAGGTCATCTGCGCCTCCATCTAAGCGGAGAGACTTTTTACCGCCAGAAAAGCAATTTCTAGTTACTAAACATGTCGCATCACACGTCCGCGCACAAGCCGCGTCCGGCCCTTACGTAGGCTCGTCCACCAACGCCGAGGAACGGGAAGACGAAGATGGCTGGACAATATCGTATGTGTCTCGTTCCAGCTCTTCTCCGACCACGTCGCCATCTACTTCAGCATGCTCGATAGTCCAGCCCTCCACTAAGCCCGAGGACGATGACGATTCTGTACTCGACATCGATGACATGGAGGCGAATGAGTTAGAGGACTCCGGTTACCTCCAGAATACGACGGCTGACACCTCCTACCCCGATCATCCGTCATCGTCTGCCGTGACAACTTCTCTACCGGATCGGTCATATAACCTGTACATCACCTACTCGACGTCGTACCGTGTCCCGAAGATGTATCTCTCTGGCTTCAATGCAGCTGGTGGGCCATTATCACCTGACGAGATGTTCGAGGATATTGTGTCAGAATACAAGGATAAGACAGTCACGATTGAAACTGCTCCTTTTTTGGAACACACAACCATGGTCTCGATTCACCCTTGTCGTCATGCTGGTGTCATGAAGATGCTCTTGTCCCGTGGTGAAGCTAGGCAGCGGCGTATCCGTGCGGCACAGAAGGACGAAGAAAAAGCGCGCCTTGGACAAGAGGATCTGCTTGCGGGTATGGACGGTCTTGGACTTGATTCTGAAGGGTGGGAAGATGTCACTGGTATTGAGCACGAGGATGACGGCGAGGAGACGGTTCGCGTGGATCAATATTTGGTCATTTTCTTGAAGTTTATATCGAGTGTGACCCCTGGTATTGAGCACGATAATACCATGGCGGCATTATAGACGTGTCAATCGCCGGAAGCATTCTATACTAATTTATACTGGTTTATATGCTTTGGCACATGTCTTAGAGTTCAAGGTTGCCGATATATGGGGAGGTTTTCCAAGATGTATGCCTCTTCATGCTCATATTTATATATGACTGTTATGTGCTTTTATGTGTTTTATGTGTTTTATCGGTTCTACCTTTTTGGCAGTACAGCGTTTAGGGCAAATGCAAGGATTGCGTTCGGATATGGTTGTTTATGTGCTCTTATTGCGTGGACTTGTTGTATAGGTATTGGCATAGCTTTGCGCAGTCGTGATTTTTTTGTTATCTTGCTATATATTACTAAGTTTTGTTCGGGGTTCAATTGCGTTTTTGTTTATGATTACAAGTACTTCCTGTGTGCTAGCAGCCATGTAAGTACCGAATATCAGGAGTGGCAGACATTTTGTCTGGCTTCTGCACAGGGCATTAATTAATATTCAACGATTAACTCCAATTTTCTGTCCATATTCCAAGCGACTCAAAGAGTGCCACCATTTAACGCCAACCCCTTAACAAAATGCAAACCATAGGGCGGGCGATCATTCAACAAGCTTTCTCCCCCTGGCATAGTAGTACTCCACATCACCAAGCGGCACATAAGACACGCCGAACAATCGTTCTCTCGTAAGATGACCTTCGGCGTCTTTTGTGTACTCGTAGATGTATTGGTCTTCGTTCACGTCGCCCACAGGAATGAACATCTTACCTGGTGATTTTAATTGGTCGATCAACACTTCCGGAACGACTGGGATAGAGGCACCCACACTACTCTAGTGAGCAACACCTTGCAAGAGACAATCGTGATGAACTTACTGAATCGCGTCGAACTTTTCACCAGGACATCCTCGCCTTCCATCCACGGTTTTAAACACTATCTCGCCTTTCTGCAACAACTCCTTCGCCAGGGTCCCCTCCGCTGCCACAAATCGTCTCTCAGCAGCTTCGTTCAACTCCTTGATATGCTCAACCCCAACCACTTTCCCGCCCGGCCTCACCAATTTAGAGAAGACCGCCACCAAATAACCGCTCCCACTTCCGATGTCCAGCACTGACGCACCAGGGCGCAACATCGGTGCAAGTGATTCTAGTGCATGGGCGTGCATATGTGGGGCTGATATTGTCGCACCGAAACCGAGCGATTGTGGAGCGTCGTCGTAAGGTCGGCGCGGCGAGAAATGTGCACGATCAGTGGCTTTCATGGCTGCGATGATACGCGGCGTCGAGAGTATGTTTGCGGTTGTGAGATTGTCGATGAGACCCGCATTTGTAGGCGCGCTACATCGCCATGCCATGATTATTGATACACTGAAGATATTGAGAAGTATTAGAATATTGATATGCGTGGTTGCGGTGGATGATCAAACAATATTGTGTTGATTGCGCAATGGATGACGTCGTCGAGATGAGTGTGGGGACTGTGGTGGCGCAGGTTGGGAGAAAAGGATCGATCGAGTGGGCGCGCATTAATCAACCATGCTAGCAGCACTCATATATCAGAGTTGCTTATTCTGGCACTCCCACACAAAAGCTTAGAAGAAACAAGAGTCCCATTGCTACGATTCAGAAAATTGAGATACTCGGATATTGACTTAAGAGTAATTCCCTACATGGTAGATCACATTCATCGGCTCGCGATTAACATCTACGTATACATGGAAATTCCTTCTTCTTCTATCGTACTTCCATGTCTGCTTATCATTTCACGCAGACGCACCCTTCTCGCCTCTAGCTATAATAGCAGCCTCATTCTGGTCCCTCATAACATCTTCCTCCAGTGTCTTCAAATCCTGCTCCAATTCATCATTACCCAACAGCCACTGATTCCGTCCCACCAAACTAATCAAGTCAAGATTATCTTTTCGTATTTGGGTATACCCTAGTGCAACATATGCTTTTCGCAGATTTTCCTGCTGTTCGACCGGATCATCTGCTTCGAAGTCAATTGAAGAGTATCGGGACAGGTCTATCCCACTAATCGCATTGATATTCCCGTTCGCTTGCGAAACTCGGGTTAATGCGTCTTGTATTAACGGTGTAAATTTAAATTCTGGGAGAGAAGGAATTGAGGGATGGAGTCCTGTCTTCGGAAGCGGATGTCGTGCGAGATCGCGTCTGATTTGATCTTCGACTTGTTTTCGAAGTTCTGGTGATGGTTCTGGGGCAGTGTGAAGTTCTATAATAAGATTAGAAATCTGATTATATTTACCAACAGCTATTGACTAGTGTCAACGACGGTGGATGCAAGTGCTGGCAAATGTGAAGTGATGGGCAAACTAAGTCAGTACATACCGTGTAACATGTCAATCCACTTATCTCTCGTTGCCATTTTGATTCCAAAACTTCACCTATATTAATTTAAAGAAAGGACTGCTAGTCAATTCAACCGTGAGTCAGTGTTCTGATTAAGCATTCTTATGTATCTACATAATAACATAACATACATAACATAACGGTTTGTTCAGTTCTGCATGAAGAACCAACATCATGGTGAGGGGCTTGTACCTTGAAATCATACCACTTAATTAGAGGATACACTACAATCTAGATGGAAATATTGCCATGTTTTTGTTGCCGATGGGCACAGGCCTAACCCATGCTCTTATCTAAGAATGGCACAGAACCATTGTAATACGATGCAACCTCAGCCAGAGTTCGTCATGTATTTACACCAATTATCAGTATATACAGTACAAAATCGTGAAAATAATTGAAATCACCAATGATCAAGAGGCCAACTCCGGTAAATGTATTCATATAAAGTAAGAAATTCCGATCTATGACCAATTACATATTAACCCATTCTACTGACTCTATATTGCTCCTCCGTAATTGCTTGATAAAACAGAATATATGCGCTAGCCAACCCGGGCTTGTCACCAAAGAAATTCTGAACATACTGATCATCCACGCGCTCGGCCATTTCATCGTCGAACAAGACCCATCCTGCGTGCTCGGTTTTAACAATGGAAACGTAATGCCCATGATACGGACCGCCACCGACATGCACGACGACCGCGTATAATTCGTAAATTTGATCCGGATTCTCCACGTCATCCGTGGTGTTATTGAAGAGTCTTAAATGATACGGGAAAACTACTCTGTAAAATAGCTTCATGTTCCGTTGCATGTCTGGTGTAAACTTGAATCGCTTCAAATGAAGTGCTAGGATTCGAGGTAATTTCTTGATCTTGATTCGCCGCTGCGCTTCCTGCAGACCGCAGCAACAATCGCAATGAAACTTGTTGTTCTGGCATAACAACTCTGATGCTGAAAACTGTTGCAAGCAAGCTGTCACAGAACAATGATCCTCGAGATCGATAGACAAATCCATGAATTGCTCATCACGCGTGCTCACATTTTCGCACGTCAGACACTTCGTCTCGCTAGTGAGCAAACCTTCAAATATGTCATGCACCCAGCGCGGTCCTATACTCGAATGGAAGCCATTGCATAATTTTGCATCGTAATCTTTCACATTTTCGATTATTTCGTTGAGCAAGAAGTTGAAGAATTCATGCGCATCTTGGTGCATGGATGACCTAAACAACTCATTCCGTCGCTTTAGCACTTCAATCAACTTGGCCGGGGACACGACTCCTGTGAGTGACTTGTTTTCCATGACAGCTTCAAACAGGTCTTTTAGAGTCGCAAAAAGCGTCTCTTCCATACCGTACGACGATGCAACTGAATGGTCCAAATTAATCACTGGCCCGTTCTGGAGTGCGGCTTTCTTCTTTTGCTCTGGCGTCTGTGCTTCGTCAGTTTTCGGAAGAAGTTGCATGTGTAACAGTGATGTAGATGTTGGTACTTGTGTGTTGATTGACGTTGAAGTAGACCGTGTGTTGATTGACGTTGAAGTAGACCGACTAGATAAGGACGAGCTCGACGATGACGGTAATGAATGTGGTGGAGGTAGCGATTGTTGAGCTGGATCGACACGTACCGCAGCACTACTTGACCGTCGCGGCTGCTTCATTAAATCCGTCGGAAGCAAGATTGAATTGGATCTCGAAAGTCCATTTCCACCATTAGTAGAATTCGCTGTACCGTTCATGCCGTTCTCTTTGTAGATGGTATTTGGAGATGAATTATTACTACTTCCAAGCGAAAAATATGAGATTCCAAATCCGCTTTTTGGAGTACTGCTACCAGATTGACTCTTACTATTGGCATTGCTCTTTGAATCAGTGGAATCAGCGAAAGGATGTGGCGTTTTGCCGCGGACTGAAAGGCGAGGTGATCGCACGGTTGAGGAGTGCGTGGGATAGTTGACTACCATTTCCCGAAATGGCTTTGTGTAATATAGACACTGAAGTATAGAGTTGCAATAACTAAAACGCTTATTAACTGATTGTCATATTTACAGCGACTGGGAATTACCAAGTGTTTCCAAACTATACGCAACCAACAAGTTAACTCGACTCCAAGATCAAGCTATTCACATGAAACACCACTTACATTTTCCATGCCAAAATATTTGTCACTTCCGTCTATTTTCAGTGGCAACGCATCCATTACTTGTGACGGGGTGCCAGTCCCACTGCCGCCATGGGAAGATAACTCATTTCCCATTCCACTCGTATTAACGGTAACATTTGGCTTCGGAGTTGACGCAGGAGACGCAGTCGAGACGGCCTGTAATAAGTAAGTATGTATCAGCACGGAATGGTACATCACAAAACCTGGCAGTCCGCATTATGGACACCCAACTGTACTCACCGACCCCGACATCCATTTGAAAAATGACATCGCTTGCTCAATTTCCAAAGCTCATATATGCAAAAAAAATAAAAAGTGACTCCTATATTACTATGAATTAGCACTCGGTTGGTGTTATAGGCGACAGGGACAATTGAGAATATTAGAGTATGACTCGCGAGATGACGTACCTCCTGTCAGGCTCAATGATTCATGCCATGTATTCGACGAGGGCCTCACTCTGGATATATGACGCTATAAGATCGTCTTGTACACGTCCACTTTAGTGACCTGCCAGTGCCTCGCTGCGATTTATCCGACGAGTGGCCGATGTGTATAGTATTTCTCTGGCTGACGAAATCGTCCGACGCAGCCGTTCACGATAAATTGATGCGGCTGCTATCAGAATACTTTGGTCCCGGTTGAATAGGACCAAGCATAGCCAATCACCGATGTTCCATTTACAATATCTATCAACAGCACTTAATAGACCAGCAACGCCCTACAGAGCTGTGGTGCATATGAATACAAGTGGAGAAAAAGAAGACCATTAAACAAAAAATATAAAAATTGCGTCAGCCCGGAGTCGAACCGGGGGCTCGTCGATGGCAACGACGAATTTTACCGCTAAACCACTAACGCTTAGAAACTACATTATAGCAACCTGGCTGTCAGGACCTAGTCGCGCTTTGAGGGTTAGGGTAACAATGCAATGAGTACTACTTACTGCATTGGCTTCTTGAAAGAAAAAAATTAGTAGTATAAAGTAGTTATACTGCATAACTGGCTCGTCGTCCAAAATAATAGGGCAGAAGAGTTGCACTAAACAATATTGTTTTTGGAATGACTAATAGACTTTGGTAGACATGAGATAGTCCCATGTGAGGACGATCTGTTAAATTAGTCAACTCGAAAATCTCCACTGACGTGGGATCCCTTACGCCTCCAGCAGCCAAACAAATATTGTAGGGGAATAGGTAACAGCGCCATCCATTCTAGTGGCAACATATGATCCTAATTATATTCCGAGATTCGATTTGTATTCTCTTCCTCGAAGACGCCTTCACCCCACCCCCAGCCTGCCAGTATATGCACACAACTGACGAATCTCACCTGTCATATACCCCGCGCCATGCCCAAACACCATGCCAACGCAAACACTTTGACAAAGCACTACGCTGCTCTCAACAGCAATTCGTCGTCTCGACAACAGCAACAGCAGCCTAAGTCGGTCAACGAATTAATCCGGGAATCTCGCGCTCGCTCGCACGCCATGGCAGCCGCCGCGGCGCTCACAGCTGCAACATCGTCGTCTTCTGGGACCGATGATCTGATAGTGAGGTCAGATACAGCTGCTCCTACAATTGAGACGTATCCGCTATCTCTGTCGGCTTACCTCACTGATCCAGTGGCCGCAGACTCACCATTGACAGCTGCTCCTGTTCGTCGAACAAGGCGAACTTTCGCAGGGCCGCCACCACCTCCAACTTGGCTTGCTCAGGGACGCAGTAACTTTGCAGTTGCGCCTCGAAACCGTCATAAGCAATGTATAGATCAATATGCAGCTATGATACATATGAGGTCGCAGCCTCAATTTCAGAGATATAGGGAAGAACGAAATGTGCTCCCTAAGAATTTACCTGCAACTCCATTATCTTCACTGTCGGAGTTGCTACCTAGGCAAGGTAGTCTGCTGCATTGGTGCTTGGTACGACTGGCTAGGGATTGGGAATTCAATGTCGTTTATTTACAGCATTATCTTGCGACGTTGGAACCGACAATGAAAATGGTGTTGGTAGCATACCTGGGCCGATATAGTCCGAACGGAATCGGACCGCAGGGGCTACGACTTTTATTTGATCCAAAGTACGTGGTATATGAGTACGAAGAGGTCGGCGACGTCGACGACAAATATGCAGAGGACTCAGAATTAGAGGACGAGCTAGAATTATCAGTTGACGACAGCAATGACCGGATCACGAGTCTTGACTTGACCTTCCAAATTGACGACTCAAACCTCTCACTTGCAATGCTCGCAAAATTTGTTGCGCCAAAGCAGTCGCCATCACCCGTATTATCATGGCAACATGCGCTGCCTACGTCCCGTGCGTTCCCATTCTTGTCTGCACTCTCATTATCACATCCATCCACATCGTCGCCTACCAAATTGTGGTCAACACTGCTATCGCTGCTTAAATCAAATTCAACATTAATAGCTCTTTCACTAGCGAACTGGCCGATTCCTCCGGACATGTTTTATTCATCTCCAGATGCTCAGGCACAGATTTACCCTGCACGCTCATGTATATCAACCCTGAAATCACTTAGCAAGACAAGCTTTTGCCTGAAATGGATAGATTTCAGTTACTGCTCATGGCTGGACGAACGAGTGATTATGTCCGCAGAGTGGAACAGCGGGTGGCGGAATGTCAGGACTATTGTATTACGAGGATTAGAAGGAAATGTGTCTGAGAAGATACGGGAGGAGATATTAAAAGTTAGAGGAGAATCTGGAGTGGACATAGAAGCTGTAACGGATTAAGGTTTTGTTTATTGTCGGTGTATCGTGCGGTTATGGGGTTCTCGCATGGTTTGTTTTGGGCGAATCTATGGCATTTTATGGGCTGGCATGTGCTGGTCCCAGAATGGCGTTTATAGGCATGAATACGCACTAGCAAAATATAGTGACATTCTGGCATATCTTAGCGGGGCGCGTGGATGATTGATTCATAAAATAAGTAAATTATGCACTCTCCATCGTCTCTATCATATCTTTAGTTACATTCAAACTTCGTCGTGAAACTTCGTCGTGATTGACACAAATCAAAAAGCGCTCAAAAACGAATGAAGGAACTATTAATGGCACACAACTGTAACACTTCACAAAATAATCTACAAAGAATTATGCGTTCTCCTTTTCTCCTCTTTGAAATCTAGCCTGCCACCGTTAACTGTAAATGCCTTGCGTCACAAGTTGGAACTGGTCGTATAGCCTTGTGTACATGCTTCCCATACTTTTATTGATTAGTTGGTTGTCTACAAACGCGTCCACTTCCGTTTCGGACATTTGTAGCTGGAATCGTTGCCGGAGCAAATGAGCTGTAGCGTCACCGCTCATGAAGCACGGAAGCGGCGATTCTTTCTGCATCATTTCTACTAAGACAACGATATCATCTGCCTGCTTCCGAAGTGCCTTGAACGCAATTTTGACGAGTGCCCGGAATGATTCGAAGGCTTCTGAGTTACCACCGTCCATCAGTTCGATGTATTCTTGGGTGAGTTTGAAAGGGGCAGCTTCAAAGCCCACACTGCCCGGTGTGTTCGACAGCAAGAAACCAAAGTCAATGTCTAATACTGTGAGCACGGTGTTCTACTTTCAGCCAAGATGCGAGGTGAACTTACGAATCACATGTCCTTGTGTGTCCAGCAAAATGTTGCCGTTATGCCGGTCTTTGATTTGGAGAATATAACAAATAAGCGAGTACGCCGCGAGCGACTTTATGAACGCTGCCTGCGCCTTCTTAAACCGTTCTGACCCACGCACTCCAAATACTCTGAAAAAATATTCCGACAACGTGGCGACCTTTCCTTTATGAGCAGTCTCAGATGGCCCCATCATCGACGTTGCCAACGCCTTCTTCAGGGAATGTATACTAACGCCATTAGTGATAGTCTCGACAAGACCAGACCCGGCACCGGTAACAAGAATTGTCATCCGTCGGACCCATACGTCAACATCTGCATCTTCCCATATCCGCTTAATAGCATGAATCAACTGGCATGCAAAGGCTTCTTGCCGTAAATCAGATCCTGTCTTCGCGATAACTGAAACCAGATCCCAGGTTGGCAAATGACCGTATGGGGACGATTTTCGTATTCGCTCCTTCTTGGCGTTCCACTCCTCTCCGAATCCAACCATACTAGCATCACTTTTGATCACACCAGTTTTTATGTCATTCTCCAAGCGCCGCTCACCGACTTCTTTGTTAACCGCTGGTGGACCGCTGTGACTAATAGCCGGCGGAATTTCAACATCCACGAAAGCGTTCTGCTCTTCAAGATGCTGCATGCTGCTGATAATCCGTGACTTGATTTGCTGAATTTCATCTTTAGGCAGCTTTGTGCCTCCGTTCGTGCCTTGTGCCAAATCCAGCTGTGCCAACATCGTGGCCGCGGTCCGCATGTGCACAGCCACATCATTCATTTCAGCTGTATTCTTAGCCACGGGGGCCGATGGCCGGCTAATCTGGTATGACGGTGCAAACGAGAGGTCAGACGTGCGAGGGGTAGACGATTTTGATGACTCTGCTGACAAGACAGGGACCGGAGTAACCGGATCGACACCACCTAGAACATAGTCTGTAGCAGTCCCGTTTGACAATTCGGTCAATGGCGATGCTGAGATATCGCCCATCTCCGACTCTGTAAATATCGCCTTTGGATTAATTGGATTCTTCGGCAGCGTGTTCTCGATGTCCATATGGAGTTGATGGCTGGAAGGGAAGGAATAGGCAAGGTCAAAGAGGCTGCGGTAGTCAGTTGGATTATTGAGAATTTCCTGATTCCGCGGTGTATCTGGATCGAACGTAATATCGTCTCGTAAGACTTCGATCATGAGCAGAAATGGCACTCGCTCGGCTGAATTCAGAATTGTAGCTTCGACCGGCGATATTCTGACGATCTTATGCTGCCGAGGAGTCGCTCTGTAGGTGTCTGTCGCCAGAATCATAGGAATATCAACCTCAGCTGGTAACTGGTTATTCAGTAATGTGATTTCTGCACGCAAAGCGGACAACCTTGCTGGTTTGGGTACCAGTCGCAGACGCGTTGAAATTGCTTGGAGCGCATATGCAAAGGATGTCTCGTATCGGAAGTAGTTCGTTTTCAGCATGCGCACCCTAGCAGAGGGCGTCAGCGTTGTAGGTGCGATTCGATGGATGTGGTGACTATTGTGGAGTTTGCTCATGAATGACTTTTTGGTGTACACTGATGTGGATGACAACGATGCTGACGATGCCAAAGTCTCTGAAAGCTTGCGTGACCTTAGATCGGGTAGTGAGGAGATGCCTGTGGTGTCTAGACCGTAGAGTCCTCCTAGCGGCCGGTCGCCTTGACTATTCCGTGACCCCGATGCTTCGCCATCCTCAAGATCAAATGACTCGCCGTCCTCTTTCTGTCCATTGGATGGCGAAGTCTCCTCATCGTCGTCGTCATCGTGCTCCACGTTATGCCGCACGTTGTCAGTTTCAATCTGAGGAAGAGGCGGAGTCTGCGCTTTGCCTTTAACGGCCCTTCCATTCGAGATCTTAGAGAACGACCGCGACTTTGCCAATTTCGGCGCCAGATGGAAGACACGCAGTCTGGGTTTTCGGGCTTGTGCAATTGTGATCGGGCCCGTAAATTCCGTCACCTTGGGAACAGCCGTGACACCCATTACGGCACTGGCAAGCACCAACGCTGGACCGGGATTTGATGTGATCTTAGTGCTGGGTGGCTCACCAACGCCGAAGAGAATGTATTGCACTTTATTGTATACTCGTCGGCATATCTGGAATGAGCGCGACTCGGGATCGTGAGACAGGTCTTCGAGGTGTGCTTGTAGAAGCCAAAATGACTATACAAATATGTTAGTGATTAGAATCTCTGGAAGAGTTCGACAAAGTCACAATGAGGTCTCCATAATCAGCTATGGGCTGAGCCAACTCAAGTAATCTAAACTAACTAGGTGACAACACATGCCTACGACGGCTATGTCGAAGATATTGTCGACCGATATGACAGCTGTTCGCCCAGGCAATATGGCGACGCACAATTAAGACATCACTCACCAAGACAGCACTATGCGTGCTACGATTGCACATCTCAAGCAAAAACTCTTCCAGTGCCACTGACTCGGTCGGTACGGTCAAGATAATCTGACATAGTTGCGGCAGGAAGAATTCAATCTCGAGGTACGAAAACGAATGAAGTTTCCGACAAAGATAATAGTGAATGCCAATGTTGTCGGCGTACCGAGCCAGATAAGCGATGCACAGGAAAAGCGAGAAATGATGGGATTCAATAAACCGCAGTAGCAGGTTATGCCCTGTATTTTCCATGGTGATTAGTATGCGGATTGCTCAGTCTGGCCCGCTGGCAACGATTCGCGATGTATCGAGGGGGGGGCAGCACACTTAGTCGGACTGTGAATGTTGCTATGATCACCACGATTAATAAAAGCAGAAGGAATTGCTTGCAAACACTGGGGCACGCGTCAGCATGACGCTGCAAGATAAGATGGTGATGTAGGAGGGGTGATGGTCGCGACGAGGAGACAGTAGTTAGTATTGATTCACCGTGGAGCAGCACTGCTGTGACTGTATAGTGTTGGCGCGCCAAATCGCGAGAGCCGACGTTGTGCACCCAAGGGTTTAACTAATGCATGTACATAACTTACTCTAAAGTACATTTGTATTTAGCATTCACGATACGATTGGGAAGTCACATGATTGCAAGCCGCACATAAGAGCTTTCTGCCTCGTAATTGGTGACAAGCTAAACGTGATTGTACGTAAATTGTGTTTGTAGCAATATCACTTGTAGACAAAGGCTCCACATCGACCACCTTCCATACCAACCTCCGTCGGCCCACTCGCAGCTTATATGTAACCAAGGAACTCAGCTGATTTTCACCAGAATATAAGAGGTACGTGTCAAAGTGCTGCTTTCTTTCAGTACCATGGCGTCTGTTATATAGATTGTCGAGAGAATTCGTCTTAATTCCGTTTGACCGGCGCTGAGCCGTGTACCAATGTGCCAATGGTGATTGCCAGCAATATGGGCATATTCGATATAGAAGCACACTCGTCTTCAGTGTTATCTGGAGCATGGCTGTGGGTAGTTGTATAGAGGTCCTTGAATACGAAACCATTGAGGCTAAGAAACGTGGCATTTTAGAATTCTCCTTGTTATATGACAACGTCGTTTGTTTTGTCACTGGCTAACGCAAATGTTTCATAGCTCATGCGCCTCGGCTTCTAGACATTGTATGGAGGGTCATTATATACTTTTGTCCCTCCGGCCCCCGCGACGTATGCACCGAGCGCTGGTAATTCTTATACGGGGTCTGGCGATCGTTGCAGCTCTTCCTCTAATTGCTGGCCACCCTTTGTCGTCGGATGCATCGATATGCGCCTATACCACATCTAATCACGTCACGTATCCCGAATGCTCACGAGTACTGGGGTCGACGGGAAGTGGGGCAACGGAAACAATCGTTGCGGCGTCGACCGCGATTGTTGGGACGGCTACGACAACTCTAGAAGTTTCTCTCGCTTCTGAGAGGAGTGACTTGTCTGCCTCGGCCTCTGACATACATGAGCGAAGGCCTCCTACCTCTCAATACGAAACATATTCGTCATCTTCACAAGTGGGCAGCGTAGGGTCAGAAACAACTTTTTCGTCTGCGAGCCTGTCGACACAATTGTCTACAGCCGAAGTGCCTCCAGATGCGACCAAGCGAGAGTCGACCACCAAACCCGATGAAGCAGACGCAGACAGCTACTTGGATCCGTCCTCCTTCCTATCGTTTGACGAATGGAAATCGCAAAATTTCGCAAACGCAGGGCTTTCGTCAGAAGATATAAATAAACGCCATACGGATTTCGCGTCAGCTGTACGGAGATCTTCGCCCGAGCAGCCTCTCGACACGATAGGTGATGACATGGAGGTAGATCTTCCTCTGTTTAGCCAGACGCAGGATACCGCAGACGAAGGGGCAGCGTCGATAATGGCTGCCGAACCGGAAAAGTCACCATTGTCAGAAGAAGCTCGAGGACGTATAAAGGATGCTGGGAAAACAAGCACAGAAAGATCTAATTACGCGTCTACGGCATGTGCGGCAGGCATTCTCAAGACGAATCCGGAGATGCGAGGGGCCAGCGCAATACTGTTTGAGAATAAGGACACGTACATGCTGAATCCGTGCTCAGTAATCAATAAGTTTGTGATAATCGAACTTTGCGAAGATATCCAGATCGACACAGTCGTCCTCGCCAATTATGAATTTTTCTCGTCCATGGTTCGCAAGTTCCGGGTGTCGGTGTCAATTCGATATCCTGTGAAGGCTTCAGGATGGACAGTCTTGGGCGAGTTCGAAGCGCGAAACGTGCGGGAGATCCAACCTTTCTTGGTACGGAATTCCCTTATTTGGGCACGGTTTTTGAGGATCGAGTTTTTGAGTCATTGGGGAAATGAGTTTTATTGCCCTCTGTCGCTGGTTAGGGTTCATGGAACGACCATGATGGAGGAGTACTGGTACCAAGAGAAGTTGAATCGCGGGGAGGAGGACGAGCGCGAAGATGTTGTCGCCGAAGCTGTTGCGTCAGAGGTCTACGCAGAACAAATGCAGGCGAAAGAAGAGTCTGTCGTTGTCGAATCACCCTCTTCTGACGAAGCACCGGTATCTGGTGAGGTTATGCAGGTCCCCCAAGTTGCGGGTGAGACTAGCGCTGCCATCGACATAGGCTTTGTGATGATGGAATTGCGATTTTGTCCTTGTTTGCCGGATTTATACATTCGCAAGTACTTGCTGCAAGTATCAGACCCTGTTTTGGATAGTCCACTTGGAGTATTTGAGTATTACAGCGACGAAAATGCAGAACCTAGACGTATGATGCCCGTCACTGTTCCGGCGCGAATTATGCCGTCCAACACTTCAAGCCCAGAGGATTCGAAGGGCGCAGTCTCGCGAGCTGAACAAGCACGCTCGACTAGTACGACAAAGATGTCTGCGGAAAGAACATCGACCGAAGCGTCATCGGTGATTGGGCAGGATACGCAGCCATCAATTTCTTCGAGCTCTGAACGCGACTCCACAGAGAGGGAGCATCTCCACGCCGATCCCGGCCCGTCATCCCCACGTGCAACGTCATCTCCAACATCTACATCGACGACAAGCATATCATCCACCTCCTCATCTTCATCGCTCTCATCTACGCCGAGCAATCCTACTACCCAGGAATCCGTTTACAAGACGATCATGAAACGTCTAACATTACTAGAAGCCAATGCGACGTTATCGTTACAATATATAGAGGAACAGAGTCGCATGCTGCGGGACGCATTTTCGAAGGTCGAACGACGGCAGAACTTGAAGATCACAGATATGTTGGATGGCTTGAACGCGACAGTCACATCTCAGCTATACGTTTTCGTAAGGTTTTTTTTTTCTTCCATGTTGAGAGAATTTATCATATTTCGACACGGGGGACTAACTAATGGCTACAGAAACAACAATACGAACAACAAAGACAGCATTACGAACAGTTATGGCAACAAACAGTCACGGAATTAGAAAGCCAGCGGAAACGAACCGAAAAGCATCTATTAGAAATCGTTATCTTGCTTTTCTGCGTTTGTATGATATGTGTGGCATTTGACGTTTACATTGTCATGAAAATGAAGATAAAGATACTATAAAGATGCACATGATGAGTGCCTGCTTGCAATTTTTTTTTTTTTGAGATATTATACGGTGTTCGCGATTGTGCTTTACGCGTTGGTTTTGTGTGTTGGATATTTCGCATTCATGTCTTGCATATATTATTTGGTACTTAGTGTATTGCTATTCAGATTTGGTAGTAAAGTTACAAAAATTGCACGACATAGTACAAGACGGCATCCTGAGTGCTCTCATGGAAAGTTGGGGACTGAGGTGACCATGAAGCCATTCCATTAATGATTGTGGTCGCTGCCATCAAAGAACGCAACTCGGAAAATATATATCAAGCGACAAACTCATTATTTCCGCCCTTATGTCATAGGCAAGCCGCTGCCGCTATACAATATACACATGCAATTTCAAACAAACACCTAAAAACATGATCCAGTTCCCTGATACGTGTACAACCCAATACAATTCAGTAAATCACAATGTCGATGATGATATCATTACTAAAAATCAAGCTCTGCTTTTCGTTGATATTCTTTTGATCCACCAACCCAATGCACGGACGCGAATAGCAAACAAAATGCAAACAAATTAATATAATTATATATACTCCGAGACCATCGGTGGCGACGGCGTCCGCAGCTCGAAATTAGGCATCTTCGTCCGCGGTTCGTCTTCTACTACGCCGCGGAGTAGTCCGAGATGACTAACATCGGCAATCCTTGTCAGATCCCACATGCCCATGCCCGAGTTCGGGCTGTTACTGATATCTTCGTCGAACAAGAGGCCATAACCCGACCTATTCCGCTTCTCGCCTCCATAGCCATAGGCGGAGGTATATTCGTCCTTGCCTTCTGTCCGTCGCCGCGGGACAGCAACTGATAAGCTCGCAAGGCCGAAGTCCACGAGTATAGGTTTGCCAGACAACGCTCCAACAAGAGCGTTGCTGCCTGCACCGTGGGTCACAAGTATGACGACCGTGTCACCGGTGGCAGGACCGGCGTAGCCCGCGACGAGATTGGTGAGGCCGCTTGAAAATCGTGCATACATGGTTTTCCACCTTTCGCCGTACTCGCCTGACCGTCCAAAAGCGTTGAGAGGCCACGTGAGGTCGAGAATGTTGCCTGAGCCGTTTGACAGTAGCCACGACATAGAAGACGTAGCAAGGGACGAGTGTCCATCTTCTGGCGGTGGTGATATGCTTGCGAAATAGTCGGGAGTAAGCCACTCTCCTAGGAATGAGTCAACTCGGATTTTGAGATTTATCGTAGACGACGCGGACGAGGACGATAATGGAGCCATAGAAATCAGCTGTTGGGCAATGAAATGTGCAGTCATAGCACAGCGCAAGAATGGCGACGTGTGGATATAGACAGTGAGCGGGCGTGAAGAGGAGAACGCGGACTGTGACGCCGAGGCGACCGAGGAACTCATGGTCAATTGTGACGACGAGTCCGTACCCACGGAAGAAGACAGTGACGCGTCCGAAATTCGCGACGCCGGGCTCAAATCTCGCGCGGCAGTTTTTGGCATGGGTCGTGGACTTATAGATGCGGCCGTGTCGCGGGTGTCAATGGAGGAGTCAACAGACGCAGCTATTTCAGTCCCGATGGCACGTCCCAAAGCAGCAGCTTCGAGAACACCAGACTGCGAAAGTGGCGGGTCATATGGAGTAGGCGAGGAGTCCCTCCAGGATAGATCCTTCGTGTCGAGTCGGGTAGAATGTCGGGCGACGAGAATGCGCTTAAGAGGCATTGTATTCGGAAAACACAGTGGGAATGAAAAATGAATGCCAGGTTCTGAAGTACTGGTGAATGTTGCAGTTCGAATGCGACACCATTCGAAGACGACTTATAAATAATATTAACGCGCAGACTCAGGGACCCAGGGACCAGAGTGAAACGACTGGCCCTGAGTTGGGGCGGACGTCTATATATTTGAAGGCAAAATGGATCGTTGATTACATGAGAGTAGGTTCGCGTGCTAAGGAACAGCAGCAGATAATTGCGCCACAGGGAACCCTTATTTTTTGCCAGATGCAATCGCGCTGGGACAGATGATACCAGCACAGTCACTTTCACGTGTAAATTCCAGGCATGTGCCGATGAGTTGTGCCCACGTCTACGCAGTGCACAAGATCCTGGCAATACCAACATCTGATATACGTAATTTCCATCACGCGGCCCCCCTCTAGTTTATTGAGCCGATGATGGCATTCCACTCCACGTCATTGTGTCAGAATCAGAGGATACAAACTGTTTAGTTACTACATTCTCGCTATTGTATCTACTTCCACTATGCTATGATAATCAGACTGCCTATTTTTGCCTACTTGCACGAAAATGAACCGGCACAGCAAAATGCGAGACGCACGGGGCACAAAGCTCGAAGTGTTTTTTCCTATCATCGGAGATTCCGTCCGATTGTGATCTTAGACATAATGTACGTGTCTGACTCACGACCCTTTTTTGTGGTCAGGTGCCAAAAGTGATTTTGTAATTTAATCAACCTTTGTTTCATACGTAGACAAGAACTTTATAATCATATGACACTTGGCGACGTGGCGTAAACACACAGTAAGTTACATTATATTACATTACATAATTTTACATCTACTTAAAATAACAACTAAGGTAATAAACCAAATTTCCCATGCGTAACTTGACAAACTTTTGACAATAAATAAAAATAACACCCAAAAAAGTGATGCATAATACACCTGCACAAAAAATTATCTCTAGTGCTTCACAGAAGACGCACGATCCACTTGGATGAACAGGTCTGTAGCACCATTTAACGCACCGCATAACCGCGTCTCGACTTTCTGTCGTACTACCGCCGGATCCGCCTCGTCAGAAACCTGGACGTGAATAATTCCTCGGACCGCGCCCGATGTTCCGTCACCCGTAGGCCAGAACCGCGGGAGGGAATAACCGACTACGCCAGGGACCGTAGCCACGTCATTCAGCGCGTCTCTCAGAACATACTCCTGCTCTGACGTAAGTGATAAGAGAAGTGAATTTGCCGACGATATAACTAACGGTATGGCAGACATGAATATTAGAAGCGAAATGAACAAAGACGCCAAAGGGTCAAATCCAGGCCAGCCAAAATAAGAAGTAAGAGCTGTCGACACAATCACGCCGACAGATCCCAGAGTGTCGGCCAAGATATGCAAGAATAAGCCGTGCATGTTCTCGTTGTGCGTCTGTCGGGATTTTTCTCTCTCGCTTTCATGGTCATCGGCGCAGGAAAATGTAGATGACGGCGGAATGATCGGTTTCTCGACTCTGGAAGGCGTCGAAAAAGGATCGTCAATGCTGGAGTCGTGACTGGAGTCGTGACTGTCATGTTGGTTGTGGCTTTCATGCGAATGCGAATGGGATGTAGAACGTGAATGGGAAGAAGACTCTGAGTGAGAGTGCGAATGTGAATGCGAATGCGAATGCCCTGAATCCAGCGTTAGTCAAATGCATATGACCAAAATTGATCAGATACACACCATGCCCCACATGTCCGTGGTTGAACGCGACTATGCCAACCAAATTGACAACCAGACCTAAGAAACTAACAACCAATAGCTCCGTAACCCTCTCAATCACAACCGGTCTCCATATCCGTTCAACTGCCTCAACCACGATTCCTGCTGATATTCCAACAAGCAGTATCCCATTAATGAATCCCGACAGTGACTCAACCTTACCTAGACCATATGGGAAACTAGCCGATGGGGGCCATTTGGCCATCACACTCGCTAATAACCCGATTAATAACGCCACGCAATCCAACAGCATGTGTATACTATCAGATAATAACCCCAGAGAATGCGATAATAGCGAGTATATAAACTGAACAAGCATAAACGTGAAATTGAGCACCAAAAACAGGAATATACTCCGTGTGTCCGAATGCGCAAGCATCGTCTGCACTAATAACACCGGCTGTCTGATTAATGACAGCGACAGTTCCGTCACCTCATCAGCACTCTTCGTAGATGGCGTTGATGACGGAAACGTAGCTGAAGAAGATATCAGTGGAGACGGTCGTAGTCGTATCGTTGATGAACTCGAATTGCGAGTGTGCTGATGCACATTGTGATAATGATTATGCGACTCCGACATCTTGATCTAAAATAAAGAGTCGTTAGACAATCTCCAAACTACCCCGACACAAGCAATTAAAATCAAGCAACTCACTAATTGCGAGTCGTTTCAACAAGTGAAACAACGACTACCTCGGAATCAACCAGCAAGGTTACCGCAGAATATAAGGGCTTCGAACGATAAAGCCCTCCCAAACCTGCTCGATCAGCTCGGTGGACTTATGGTCACCAGAGATACAACTAGAAGATCCCAAACAACAATTGTACAGAGTAAACAAGTTAATCCGCTACTAAAACAATCACCGGTGCCGAGGAATCGATAGATTAACTCGACGACCAAGCAGCGCAACACTCATCCTAATTAGGAGCACGTGTCACCGGAAGAAGTTTAGCGCGTTGTTCTTCCTAACACCACCTGGGTAAAATGTTAAAGTTTATACATCTAGCCCAACTTCTCTCGTTCCCCAGAAATTATCGCTGACTTCATAAACGCCTACCGATACTGCAGCTAACCTGGATTCGATTGCTGCGAATTGACGTCGAAGCGACGAATGGCAATTAGCACGACAGTGGCGATATGCCTGGCGGCATATTTCTTGATTCCCGCGATGTTGTACTTGCTAGTGCCGCGGGACCCAACAATTCATCCGAGAAAGCGTGCCATTGTGCTGGTGCTGGGGGACATAGGACGGTCACCTCGGATGCAGTATCATGTTCTCAGTTTAGTCGAAACAGGATTTTTGGTGGACTTTGTGGGATATACAGGTATGCATGTTTTAACTCAGATCAGATCAGCCAGTTTGTTGGGATCAGCGCTCTGAGGCTCATATGTGGTTCTTGACAGATACTGCCCCGCTACAGTCAATTACCGAGAATCCGGACATTAAAATATATGAGATCAAGCCTGCTGAAAAATTGGGCCTACCGAGTGGTCTCCCGTTTATTTTTGTGGCGGCGGTTAAGGTCGTGTATCTCACAAAGCAACTTTACCAGGTTCTACGATCATTGAAGAATGCTGAGTATCTCTTGGTACAGGTAAAGTAGATAAACTGCATAATTGAAGACGCATTATTAATTACAGCCTCAGAATCCTCCATCATTGCCGACAATGTTCGTCTGCTACATTTTCAGTACATTCATATCTCGACGGACAAGATATATCATTGACTGGCACAACTTTGGCTACACCGTTTTAGCGCTGAAACTAGCATCAGAAAAGAACATGCTAGTACGAATTAGCAAGTGGTACGAACACTGGTTCTGCAGATGCGCGTTCGCGCACCTTTGCGTCACGAAAGTCATGGCTGAAGTTTTGGTGCGTGACTTCAAGATCAAGTAAGTTAGTTGATCTTATGCAACTGGATCAAAGTTGTTAACGCGATTAAGGGCATTCCGTATTATTCCGTTACCGGACCGCCCAGCTATTCAGTTCCAGCCATTGTCCGTGGAAACGAAGGCAAATCTGTTTTCAACCAGCCCGATATTCTCTGGATTTAATCCCGCGACTGATAAGGTTGTCATTACATCCACATCTTACACACCTGATGAAGATTTCACAGTCCTTCTGGACGCTCTGTCGCAGTACGACAGTAGTTCAACGCTGGAGAAGCCACTTCCTAAAATCCTTACAGTCGTAACGGGCCAGGGCCCTCTCAAAGAGCAATTTCTCCGTGAAGTTTCGAAGAGGTCGTGGAGCAATGTTCAATTACGGACAGTATGGCTTCCTGCGGAGGAGTATCCCGTCGTTATCGGTGCCGCGGATATTGGGGTATCGCTACATTTGTCCACGTCGGGGTGGGATTTACCTATGAAGGTCGTGGATATGTTTGGATGCGGTGTTCCTGTTCTTGCACGCGATTTCCCAGCGTAGGCCAATTTATTAAACAATTAATTATTATGTGCTAACAACATTAGATTATCCGAGTTAGTAGTACCCAATCGCAACGGTTTGATATTCAATACTTCCGACGACCTAGCGAAACAGTTAATAGACGTCTTCACAACACCGCAGTTGCTACGAACCATACAGAAAGGCGCTATGGTGGAGTGCGGCAATAGATGGAGTGAGATGTGGCGCATTACTGCTGGTCCAGTTTTCCATATTCCGAATCGCGAGGATTTGACTGAAGTCGAAAGTAGTAGCAGTAGTGATGACGAATACTAAATTTATGAACTGCTGTTTATTGACTGCATACTCGGCATGTGCTTATTGTTGGTCTTTGCATTGGCTATTGTCTTGTATATATATGTATAGGTTTACTTGAGATCGTTTGTAGTAATTATTGGATTCACGCAGACCAAGTCTACAGGGCGGAAAGCCCACCTGATCGGAAAGGGGGCTACCTAGATCTATTGTAATGTATTTCGACGTTCAATGTCACGTAGGAAACCCTAACCAGCAAAGTTCGCACGAATGCCGGGTAAATTCAGGATCAAACTCAAAGTTGTATCCCTGGCTCTATGGACTGGCAGGTCAATCTTACCCCACGCTCGAAAATCGCTTGGGCGAGGCGTGTTCGCGCCAGCTAGGTATGATATCGAGTCTGCACGCGTGGGCTAATATGCTGTGGTACAGCTTACAGAAGAGAGTGTAATTTGGAAGCTCGAGAGATCCATATTTCGGCTTTAGTATCATGGATGAATGCCGTTGAAGTTTGGACAATCAAACACCTGGACGTGCGGAGCACAAAGCGGTGAACGTCCTCACCCTTGGCTGCTGCCTTTGGCCATGAAGATTGAAGATTGAGGGAGTAATTTTGTCGGACAGCCGAGAATTACTGCAACTCGTATGTCGTCGAGATTTTGAGGATAAAGCGCCGAAGTCCAGTACGGTAAAAATGGTGCTAGACCACAGTTACGATTGGCTTCTATTCAGGAGGTTCCGACCCTTTCTTGCCGTAAAGCTGTAAGCGCCCCTCGGGCAGATTGAAAATACACAAACCGACAACTGCGCAGTCGAAGTTGCGCTAGGTTTGTGTATCTTATCTTCAATTGGATTTGATTCAGTAACGCTAAGTCCAGACATGGTAGCTGCTGCCCACTAAAGCGTCTGAAGCTCTTAGTGTTGCTAATAATCATTCCTCGGCTTCTGCTCACCAGGATAGCCCAAAATGGAAATCATACCCAGTGTTTGTTACCCAATGTACCTGCTGGAAACACTACGAACAACTTTACTCGTGACGCCAAGTGTTACAGCGAGTACTAGTCAATCCTCCGCTTGTTCGGGGGTGCCTGTTACAACCTAGCTCGCAGCAGGTCCCGGAGACCTCCCGAAAGCATGCTCCTTCTCCTCGAAAGTAAACTAACACCTCCGAGGTGCAAGACAGCATACAACAGCTGCCGGAAGTGCAATAATGTCGAGCATGTTTCATACAAGGATGACCTTGTCTTCACGTCTCTACGTCTTCTTGTTGGGTCTAATCCTTAATTGAAGTAGATAGGATTGTGTATCGCAGCATCAAGGAAGACGCGAATATCACTGTGATATCAGGAGGTGTGTTTGTTCTTTCTACACGACTGCTGGAAACTCAGGTTATGCCAATTATCGAGTTAGGCGGAGGTGGCTATGAGCCCGCGCATGCCTGCAATGTTGGAAAGGGTATGTTAGACGTTGCTGCCGCTGGCCGCCGGAGCGAAAGCTGATGATCAGAATGATCTTAAGAGCCAAAGAGTTGCAGCAGTCTGTTTTCGAATATGATAGTCCTTTGAATCGATTAGATGTGAAGTTAAGGACGTAGACGTCACGCTGTGCTTGCTCACCATCAGCTCGATTTGTACTTAGTCCTTATAAATCCCTTAACCGATGCCAATTTCTGCAATGAGCATTATCGTTGGGGTGTTAAATGCACAATCTCTTTGTACTTGCCAATGTCGTTGTAACTGGGACAGCACGGTGCGTTTCTAATTTTAACTCACAAGAAATTCGTGCTACTGAAGTTCATGTGCATACTTAGTTTGACGTCTGTGCCTCGTTAACCGATAGCGCATTTATATGATCCTGAAAGAGCAAATACACCTCGACAGACTCTACGGACTAAAAAAGTTCGGACTCGTGGCCAGGTACAGAGAATAATGTTTCGCAGCTCCAGTGCTCTATACGCACATATACCATGTCCGGTGTTGCCACGTTGTCGACTCCCGCACTGTTTGTTCAGTCATGGACGGCAGCACCAGTTTCAGCGGCACATTGAACGACCTGTAAGGAAGCAACAGATCGCCAACAGTGCTAGTGCAGCCAGCAGCTGTGTAAATACTGGGAAAGAAAGCGATTCTAGCAGATTATCAACAATCCAGTCCGCTAGAGGCAAGAACAATTCCTTGGCATTCAGAGAGACGGGGAAGCGAGATGTGTCCGCTACCGAATCAAGCACCCTTCCGACAACACCGACGAAGAGGACTCGACAACATGTGTCACTACCTTCAAAACCGACAAAGTCGACAGTCGCGACATCAAGTTTGACAGCGTCTGAAGATGGAGCAAAGGATTCGTCAGTGGTGTATATATTACCGGTCAAGCCACATCCGCCGGCACTACACTCGCAACGATTGCAACTGGCGACCGCGCTGGCGAAGGCATTGCGTGACAATAAACTAAGTACGACACCGAATAATGCGGCGAGCGCGAAGGAACTTGAGATTGCGAGCAGGACTACGTCCTTAACATACGCGAACACTATGAAGCAACATATTATTAGTCTGGGTAAGAGAGGGAAACCGCCAGAGAAAGTGGCAAACGAGGCAAAGGAGATACAAAACGAGAGGATCTTGGAGTATCTTCCGCAAATTGTACATAAAGAATGGCAGCTCGAGGAAAACAAGTATATGACTACATTGCCTAGCGAAAAGGATATCGATGAAGCTAGTGCTGCAGCCGCAAGTGGATATGAAATCTGCGACAGATGCACTCGTTATTTCATGGTTGGAGCAGATGGTCAGGCCGAATGTGTTCATCACTGGGGCAAGCCTTATCGGGTAAAGGGTTCAGATAAAAGGTTTAGCTGCTGCGGCGAAATGGAAGGTATGACCGCCGGCTGCAGAACTTCTCCAAAGCACGTATTCCGAATCACGCATTATCCAAGATTAGCAGCGATGATCCCGTTCAGAAAAGCAGCAAGTGGAGACAAGTTTCCGGCTGCGGTTGCTCTAGATTGTGAAATGGGATACACGACTCTGGGAACTGAACTGATTCGACTTACAATTTTGGAGTTCCCATCGAATAAAGTTTTATATGACAGTTTAGTTAAACCAATCGGCGACGTGATCGATCTTAATACACAGTATTCTGGTGTCACATCTGTCGACGAACCTGGTATTCCAACTTTTGATGCAGCAATGAAGACAGTTTTGGAGAATTATATAGGCTCAGAAACCATTCTTATCGGTCATGGCTTGGAAAATGATCTCGCTGTAATGAGGATATGCCACCAAAAAGTTATTGATACATCTATATTATTTCCGCTGGATAATCCTGAACTAGTGTCTCGAGGTTATAAGAGGAGTTTGAAGTCCCTTGCTTCTTCATGGCTACAGCGTGACATTCAGGTCTGTTCCAGGTCATCCGCTGTTGTCCGGTCAACGACAGTGGAAGTTGTTAGCAAAAACCGTGGAGCCGGCTCTGATAGTGCTGCGCCTAGGTCAGTAGCGACACCTGAGGCATTTACTTTGAAGCAGGAAGGTCATGATAGCATTGAGGACGCTAAAGCGGCTGCAGACTTGGTTGCTCTGAAAGCCAAATTCATGTTGGCTCTGCAGGACCAAAGGCATGCAGCGGCGACTTCCTAAGTCTCTATATGAGTTGGCATTAAATAAGTTTGTACATAATTTATTATAAGTGGCGTTTGTGGATTGCATAAGGATAGTACATCTAGACAGTTTGCTAGACTGATATGTATATATGAAAGCATGCTGAGGCTACTATATGGCGTTGATTGTTAACAATGATGTATTTATCTATATTAAGCGTGAATGATTCACAGTGTAGTCGGATTTTGCAAAAGATCATGTGCGAAGAATCTAGTCGTCCCGAATGAATTGTATGGATGTATGGTTTTAAACGGAGAAACGTTTCTTGTTTCAGCTCGCAAACGTAGCATTTTGCACGGTTAGACGCTATCCCAACCGTCGGAGCTTCCTCCAGGAAGTTTGTTTGTCAATATTGTTGCCAGAATTTCGTTACCAGAATTCACAATTTCTACTGATTGTGAGATATTATAAGAGCGACGTCAATATTTGTTCCCTAATCAGTACTTGGTGTTTGTAAACGGCGAATAGCCGTTAAGTGAATGTGGCATCTGGAGCTGCCGAAGTTGTATGTCTCTGCGTATTGTAGGCGACAATGGCGTCTTCAGTGGCATCGCATACTCCAACCATCAAGGATAAGCCGTCTGCTGTCCGGCACTTTCTAGATCGGCCAACCGCACAGCGCAATGTCCCGATTCATCTACATCGATCAGTTTCATCTGGAACCGCAGCAACAGTGTCATCCGCGGCATCAATTGTACAGTCACCTACGGCGATGGAGGTTATTTCCATGGTTGGCACGAATGGCGATAACAATAGCACTTTAAATGGATCTGGTCAGCGTAGTAACAAGAGCGGACTGAACCGATCATCGTCTATGCGCGGCCCGCGCGCTCCGGCAGTCGAGCTCAATGCCGCGTCGCTAAGTCACGTACGACGCCTTTTAAGGCAATTACTTCAAGAGCTTCATATTCCGGGTCCTGCTACGGTTGAGCAATGGGAGCGAGCGTTGCTTCCGATATTGTTGCAAGCAACAGATGATCTAGATCCGGATATAAGAGCAGGTGATGATATCGATGTCAGAAGCTTCGTAAAGATCAAGCGAATACCAGGCGCCACACCGGACGATACAGTATACTTATCCGGAGTTGTTTTTACGAAGAATCTTGCACTCAAGTCTATGCCAAGAGAGATTACGTCGCCGAAGATTATGCTGCTTGCTTTTCCTTTGGAGTACCGTAAGGATGAGGACTCGAATGAGAAAAGGCGCGCCAATCTGGCACCTACAAGCACTACCGCTTCGACTGCTGCAGGTGCTGATAATACTGATGGCAATCTATCAACCGTCAATGGGTCATCGAACTCAACAGGCAAACTCTTCTCTGTAGACACCGAGCCAGTGCACTTCATGTCACTGGAACCTGTCATGGCGAAAGAGAAGGACGAACTCCAAGAACTCGTGGATGGTATAGCCGCGCTCCGGCCCCAAATTTTACTCACAGAACGCGGAGTATCGGGCTATGCTCTTCAGCTGCTCCAGAGGAAAAATATTGCAGTGGCATACAATGTCAATCCCAATGTCATACGGGCTGTTGCACGCTCGACACAGGCTGACATTGTGATATCCGCGAAGACCTTTAAGAAAGATAAGGACGATGGCAAACTTCCCGCGTCACCACCCCGAGTTGGCACGTGCGAGCATTTCTCCGTCAAAACCTATGTTCTAGATGACATGAGAAAGAAGACATTCATTTTTATGTCAGGATGTCCGCCTCAATTGGCTAGCACAATTGTACTCCGTGGCGGCGATATGGAAATATTGCGTCAGATCAAAATCATTACGAAGTTTATGATTTACGTGGTTTACAATCTCAAGCTGGAAACTTGCCTAATGCGTGACGAATTTGTGTTCATGCCGGCACCGGCGGCGTCTATGTACTATTCTCAGAGACCCAAAAAGAGATTGCTGAATCAAGGATCTGGTCCTCTGCCAGAGGATAAGGAAGATGACGAAGACGCTGATGGATCAGGGTATTACGATTCATTGGTTCAGCTCCACAGTTCAAGAATTGTCTCCACGTCGCCATTTGTTCAGATTCCGCAGCCGTATTTATTATGGAAGGCGCGCCAGGTTGAGCGACGATTACAGGCGTTACTGAAGGACACTGAAGAATTCGAGAAGAGAGAAGTAGAGGAAATGGATGAGAAAGATGAGAAGACAGAGAATGAAAAGGCACTGTCGGCTGAGGTTTCAGGTAGGTGAATTTGAAGTGCTCGCAGCTGTCGTCTACCCTTCTAACAAGTGATAATCCAATCAGAATCGCAAACTCCTGAGTCTGGTATAGACAATCTCATTGAGAAAAGTACTTCTGGCGATAATGCCGCTTCTGGTGCAGAGCAGGCAGTCCTGGAACTTGTAAAGCTTGATATGTTCACGCACCTTCCCGGTGGTGGCAAGAAAGTCGTTCAACAAGTCCGGCGTGCGATTCTGGAGCTCGAGCATGATAAACTGGAGTATGTCTCGCTAGTTCAGAAGCGGCAATGGGAGGCATATCTCTCTCAAGCAACGCGGTACTTATTCGATCCTTTTGCCTACCAACATATCACCATCCTCTACTCCCTTGTGTGTGAAGTTACTACGGCGCCTTGTACCGGTCCAGAATTGGTGTCCATTGAGTACTATCGTGATGGTGACTGCACATTAGGTCAATTTATCGAAGGAATATGCGATAATGTGGAGCAAAGATGCTCAGACGGATGTTCCTATACTCTAGCCCAGCATTATCGATCGTATGTACATGGAAATGGTAGGATTACCGTTCGTGTCGCACCTCTTCCATGTCGGATTCCGGGTATGGAGAACACAATTTTGATGTGGTCGCACTGCAATGTATGTAGCACAACCCTCCCTGCTCTTCCAATGTCGGAGAATACTTGGAAGTATTCCTTTGGGAAGTATCTCGAGCTATCATTTTGGTCATCACCATTATGCCTACGAGCCGATGTTTGCCCGCATGATATACACAAGGACCATGTGCGGGTCTTTGGGTTGCGTGGACTGGCTGTCAAATTTGAATATGCCCCAATCGAACTTTTGGAGATTGTGTCCCCGCGGACGCGGTTACTTTGGAAACCCCAAATTGATGTAAGGCTGCGTGCCGAGGAGTACGACGCTATCGAGGAGCGCATTAACAAGTTTTTCGATTCCGTTGTCGCGCGTCTAGATTCGGTTCGCATTGATGATTTCTCATCATCCGATCGCACTGAAGATTGCAAGGCTAGAGTCGAGTTATTACGAGATCGAGCAACTAGGGAGCGTCAAGATCTTCATGACATGCTGCAAGCAATCTACGTGAAGTCTTCATATCGGGCGTATTTGCCGCTTAACGCTGTTGTCAGGTCACTGCAGGAACGAGTCGTCCAGTGGGACCTCGAGTTCGCCGATTTCGATCGAAGTTTCTTTCCGTCAGAGAAGGATATTGCTCGGCTTACGGCTATGCAGTTAAAGAAAATGTTCTTAGAACGGGATACGTCGACACCTTCGCTCGTTAATGATGAGTCTAATGCGGATTTGGCGGCTGCTGCCGATTTAAGTTCTGCCGTGGAGTTAATGCCGGTTTTGTCGGAACGCGATGAGACGAGCCTTGAGTCTACACCGCTTCCGAGCTCTGGCATGACACCTTCGGAGTATCTTGGTTCACCGGAGTATGCTCCATCGGGATTTCCGTCTCCTGGACTATCTACGATCACGAAGTATGATGCGATCCATGGAATATTAGCCAAGAGACCAGGTATGCCCGGATCCTTACCCAAGGAAGGGCTCTCCTCAAATATGGCAAGTGCAGAGTCTGACCAAACAGGTGAACCTTCGGCGACGGAGTCGATTCATAAGCCGGAGACTTTTAATGACGCGTCAACGAATAACAATAAGTCAGGCTTGGAAGCATCTGAGAATGCAGAAGCTAAAATAACTCTTACACGGACCCCGACAGATAATAACGATGTGTCTGCTATGGCTCCACTATCAGCTACATCGACGAATGTGTCGACAGCTAGTGCGGAAACATTGGCTCCGAGTACCACAACTCCAAGTGCTGATTCATCAGCGACTGTTACTGCCGTACCGGCGAGAATGACCACAATGCGACGCAAGTATCATCCGGACCGTATCGTGCTGCCACCACCATTTAAGCATCGATTCACGCAAGGAACTACACGCGAGCTTGCTCGTCAGTTACAGCTCAGTCGTGGTGGGGCAAGCGATAGTCATGTACAGTCTGCTTCCAGTGGAGGTATCGGTCATAGCAAAGTTATATCTCTTGCGCGTCATTTTGATCAGCTATCTCGCGAATTTGAGAAAGAACGTGCTCGTGAACGGAAGAAGTTGGCTGCTGGAAGGTTACGTGCTGTGGGAACGTCGAAACCAATCGTCGAAGTTTACAGGACCATTGAAGACGCTGTCGTTGAAGAGGATGACGACGAGTCTGGACCAGAAGACGGTGCACAATCGGAGGATGATATCTTGTCAGACTCTGGAACAATTGGTCGACGGGGCAAGCATCGGCGGAGCCGACGCTCGAATGATGCCAGGAAGCGTGATCTACTGCCGTCTGGAAAAGATAAGACTAGTTCTGAAGTGCAACCAAGCAGTTCGATGACTACAATTGGAGGCGGTTCGGAAGTAGCAGTGTCTGGCCTGCGAAGTCATTCGTCGCAGCCAAGTCTCGATTTTGGTATTGAGGGCAATACGTCGGTTATGTCACCATCTGGAACCATCAAGTCACCTACAACTCCCAGCTACTTTGAGCTGGCTCACGAATCTAGTCAAAGGTCAGGTGGTGAATCGAAGAACGTTACCCAGGAACCTTCCATGCCGCAGTCGGTTGAACCGCCACCTACACAGGACCAGAATCAGGAGCAGTCCCCACAAGAGCGAGATCTGCAACAGCAGGTTACTCCACCTGAGGTGCAGCCAAAGCAGCATATTCAGCCGTCCACACAAGGGCAACAGAGCCAGCCTCAACCGGCACCCGTTGGTGATCATACCTTCCATCAAGAACTGCCTCCTGGACCAGAAAAGGTTTCACTAATGACGATGCTTTCCAATTTTTGGGCAGATAGGTCGGCTAGTGGATGGAAGCCGCTTGACTACCCGCTGCAGCCTTCGGAACATATCTTCATGGATTCGGATGTTATTGTTCGTGAAGATGAGCCGTCGTCTTTGATTGCGTTTTGCCTCTCTTCTTCAGACTATCTTGAGAAGCTGCACCAGATTCGCAAAGCTGATGCTCAGGCGTACGATGAGTTGAGCTCTTCCGATGATGAAGTGAAGCCAGTGACGACGTCTCGACCGAATAAGCAATTCTACGCACGTTACAGATCTGAAAGCGAGCCGGCAACGCCTGCAACTCCCCCTCAAGATGGTAATTCCAAAACTCGTGAAGATCTTCGTCGCTGGCTGTTGAAAGAGACTGGTACGCATTTAAAGTATCAGTTCCAAGAAGGTTCCGCCAAGCTGTCGTGTAAGATCTTTTATGCGGAGCTCTTCGACGCCTTCCGGACGTTATGTGGTTGTGAAGAGAGTTACATTCAGTCATTGTCACGGTGCGTGAAGTGGGATTCGACTGGCGGTAAATCAGGATCGGCGTTCTTGAAGACATTGGATGATCGGTTGGTCGTGAAGCAGCTTTCGCCATCTGAGCTCGACGCGTTTATCAACTTTGCTCCGTCGTATTTCCAGTATATGGCGCAGGTGTTCTTTCACGATCTTCCCTCTGTAATTGCGAAAATTATGGGATTTTATCAAGTCCAGGTGCGGAACCCTATTACGAATAAGTCTATGAAGATGGATATCATTGTAATGGAGAATCTGTTTTATGATCGAAAGCTGTCCAGGATCTTCGATTTGAAGGGATCAATGCGGAATCGACACGTGGAGCAGACCGGTAAGGCGAACGAGGTCTTGTTGGATGAGAATATGGTTGAATGTAAGTCTGATTCTGATGAAATGCCCTCTTCAAGCTAGTACTAAAGTCCGCAGATATATTCGAGTCACCTTTATTTGTCCGTGAATATTCAAAGAAGATTCTACGTGCGTCATTGTGGAATGACACACTTTTCTTAGCGAAGATGAATGTTATGGATTATTCGTTGGTTATAGCGATTGACCCTGAGCGAAATCAGCTGGTCGTTGGCATTATTGGTATGTGCTCCTCGCAGACGATGTTTGCACTCGTCTAACGTTGATTTCAGACTGTCTTCGAACATTTACGTGGGACAAGAAGCTTGAGAGTTGGGTCAAAGAACGCGGATTGGTAGGTGGCGGAGGCAAAGTGCCAACGGTCGTCACCCCGAGACAGTATAAGAACAGATTTAGAGAAGCTATGGAACGGTATATTCTTATGGTGCCAGAGTACGTGTTCACCCTCCTCCGAGACAAGTCGTTTTACTCTTTGCGCTAACTGGTATTAGTTTCTGGCATCAACTATAAATCTCTCGTTACGATTTACACCTATTTACAGCATTTATGATATGGTCACGGTATTTTGGTAGTATTTCTTCTTAATTTTTTCGTGCACATGGAGTATTGGGTCATTTGTAGCTTGGCTGGGCGTGTTTTACTTCGTCTTCTTCGTCGGCGTGGGATGTAATGGTTGTTCCGAGGATTGATCCTTTCATCATGAATGACTGGGGTTACTTGAATTTTGAATGTAATATAGGGACAAGATCTTATAGATATTTTCAATCTTAATAGAGGTGCTGGGTGTGTATCTTTAATACTCTTACAATGGTTCAACAACTTGCATATAGTGCCAACTTTGGTAGTGACGACGAAAACGAAAGTATGGTGAACCGCTCCACGAGGGTTAGGGGACCAGGGTGCCATGCAATTGGTTCTTTTCTCCGCAACACCAAATCGAAGAGCAGATCACGGGCCTTTTGAAGAAGTGCAAATCCACCGAAACAGTCAGCATCACGTACAACGACGGTGTCAACAACGAAGAGTTTAGACACTTAGTTGAGACTGTCAGATAGTTAATCGTCCGGGAAGACCGCGATAAGAAATAAGATGCTGCGGATCACGAGTGCCCGAGTTGTTTCCCAGCAACAGCGAGTGGTTGCGTTGCGGCTTCTTCATTCTTCAGTAAGTTCGGCATACACTGCTTTCAATTCTCTCAAAGAGACGAGATGGCAATTACTGACAAATGAATAGGTCGCGCGGTTGAATGTCACGAATGTGCCGCCGACTTCAGTGCCGGGATCCTCGAGCCCGACGGCACCGATCGAGAACCCGACTCCCGCGACGCCATCTACACCCAATTTATCCAGCTCCGCGAGCAGTGGAACACCGCCACCGCGGCCTTCTCCAGAACCAAAGAAGAGGTATACGTTTCGCAAATTCCTTCTCAGCGTGAGTGTTCTTGGCGCTATTGTTTACGGCGGTGGAGTCTGGTTTGCCCTCCGGAACGACAATTTCCACGATTTTTACACGGAGTACATCCCTTTTGGGGAGCGAATTGTCATGATCATCGAAGAGCGTGAGTTTCAGCGGCGGTTCCCTAATGCGGGGCGAAAGCCTTTGGAGGATGACAAGCCGAGGGTGACTGTGCATCGGGGTGGAGCGACATGGAAGATGGTCGGGGACGAGTATAAGGGACCCAGTACTGGTCCTCATGTTTCTGCTGTTCCGAAGGATAAGGGTGAGCAGAAGGCTGAGACGCAGAAGGACTTTGTTCCTGCGCCGGCCACACCGGTCCCTGCTCCGGCAGTTGCGCCGCCGGCTCCGGAGCCAACGAAACAGGAACCGTTAGTGATTAAGGAGACCGTGCTCCCAAAGCTCCCTAAATTTGTGTTCGATGGCACGATTGACCCGTCGCTCGAGAACGTGGTCACGTCTATCAACGGTCTCTTCACAGCGTTGTCCAAGGCCGGTGCTGCCGGTCCTGAAGAACTCGGCGCGCTTGCGGCGAGTTTGGGAGAAGTGTCGAATAAGTTTGTGACGTTGAAGGCCAAGTACGAGAGTGAGTTGACGGAAAACTTGAATCAGCAGGCGCTTGTTTTTGCGCTGCAGAGTGAGAAGCAGGAGCAGGATTACAAGCAGCAGCTTGCGGCTGTGGACGAGAAGTGGCGGGAGGGTTATTTCGAGGAACGTCAGCGGATTATGGATATCTACAAGAAGCGGTTGATCGCTGAATTGAAGAAGTTTAATCAGGTTTACAGTGCCCGGCTCCGGAACGAGGTTGCGGCTGCGAACGCGGAGAAGGACAAGCTATTTGCCGAAAAGGTGGTCGAGACGGTCGAGAACGAACGTAACTCGCGGCTGTCAAAGTTGAAAGAGCTCAAGGCCGCGTTCGAGGACGTAACGACGCTGTCGGCTCAGGTTGATAGTCAACTCGAAACCGCGGAGAAGACGGCGGAGTTGCAGCTCGCCCTGGGATCGCTGACGAACGCGCTGCAGGCGCCGTACACTGTCCCGCTTGCGCCTATTATTGCACGAATTAAGGAAGTTGGCGGGGAGGACCCGTTGATTGCGGCCGCGGTCGCCGCGGTCCCTGTGTCGGCATACGACGGCGTGCTGACACCTGCGCAGCTTGCGGCACGGTTCAAGCTTCTTGCTCCTGAAATCCGCAAGGTGTCGTTGGTGCCTGCTGATGCTGGTGTCGCTGGCTTTTTCGGATCATGGCTGTTTTCCAGGTTATTATGGAAAAAGGAAGGAAAGCCAAAAGGAACCGATGTTGAGTCTGTTCTTGCGCGGGCAGAGTCTGCGTTGATTGAAGGACAAGTAGTTGAGGCGGTGCGAGAAGTTAACTCGTTGGACGGATGGCGGAAGAAGTTGGCCGAGGATTGGCTGGCCGAGGGCCGGAAACGAAGTGAGGTCGAGTTTTTGGCGCGTGTGTTAGGAGAGGAGGGCAAAGTTTGGCAGTACAAATATTGAGCGAGAGCTAAAAACAATGTGAGACGAAGAATAGAGTCATTTAAGCTTGTTAATAGATATATTAGTACTACTTTAAATTGCACTACAAAGTGAAACAAACTCTCCATATTGCGGTTACTATTTGTCGTCTTCATCAACTTTCTTTTCATATCCTCTATACTCTACACCAACGTCAGGAGACGCAAACTCGTCGATGCTCGTACTGTCGTCACCCAATTGCGTGACGTCCCAGCCCTTCGACATGAGGTACTCCCTGAACCTGTCGTCTTCGGCAGCGATGACATCCTGTCCGATTCTCGGCAGGAGCGTGATGGCGAGAATGCCAGAGAAGATCGCGAGTGAAGACGAGACCCAAAACGGTGCCTGGAGGCCCTTGACTGTAGTTTCGCCGCCGGCGTTTTTGATGATCACGGGGAAGACGTATGTGCCCACGAAGGCACCTATTTTGCCTGTCGCGGCCGCGATACCGTAGTACTGTCCTCGTACTGCCGTTGCACAGGTCTTGGATGCGATTAAACCAATGCAGTCGCCCGGGCCAAACTCACCGAGGGTCTGAAATATGCCGTAGACAACTACGAAGGCGGCGATGTGGTTTTTGAGGTGGGAGTAGAGCCCAGCCATTATGTATCCGACAATGGCTTGGAGAATAACGCCGCTAGTGAGGGTGACGCGCGGACCCAGGTAGTCTGCAGCTAGCGCTCCGAGCATGGAGCCGGGTAGGTAGAACAAGTTGAGGACGACGTTCCAACCGAAAGTCTTGTAGAGAGAGCTGTCAGGGATGACGGCGCTGAGGATGGTGGGGGAGTATAGGCCGAACGAGTACGCCGAAAAGTCGTAGATAAACCAGATGATAGAGACGACGAATAGTCGGAACCAGTAGAAGCGAAGGATGAGGAGGTATGGCACGCTGCGAGCGCGGCGCATAGTGTTTTTGGTGAATTGCTCAGGCTCCTCGAGCTTCAGACGGAGGTAGAAGATGGACATGGGCGGGATTGCGCCGAGACCGAGGGAGACACGCCAGACCGTATCGAGATGGTTCATGCCGCAAATCCAGAGCAGTACGAGGGGAGTGAAGGCCGATATGACGAAACCGAAGTCGATCATGAAGTTTGTAAACAGCACAAAGTAACGATTGCGGTGACCGGACTTGAGGTCGTTGGAGGCCTCTGCGCAGGCGACGGAGCCGGCGGGGTATTCGCCGCCGATACCGATGCCGATAAAGAAACGGTAGGCAGTGAGGGCGGCTAGCATGCCGGGGATGGAGCCGCCGGCGCCCCACGCGCCGGAGCAGAGGATAGAAAAGATGATGAGGATAAGGGTGGCGATAATCATGCCATGCTTCCGGGAGTAATGGTCGGAGATGTAGCCGAAGGACAGCTGGCCGATGACTGTACCGGCGAACGCGATAGATGAGACATTGCGGGTAGCCGGAGAATTTGCGTAGTCGCGAGGGTAGAGGATCTTGAGGATGGTGTTGACAGAGCCGATGACCTGTACTGTCATAAGCAAGCAGTGATATTGAAGATTAGCTGTGGACTTACGTTATTGAGGTAGCCGTCGGAGAAGAGGCCGGCACCAGAGGCGACGATGGGCCAAAACTTGCCTTTCTGTTTGTAAAAGGAGGCGGCGGTGTGGGTTTGCTCGACGGTGTCAGAGATGTCGTCGTCTTCCAGGCGCCTTTGACGAGTATGTGTGGTGGTGGACATTTGAAGAAAGTTGGCGGTGGGCAGAGAGAGTGAACAAGAAAGATAGGGTGGCAGTTAAGTTAAGTATGGCAAAACAATTTGAGTTCCAGGTAATCATGGACAAGGAACTGACCATGGACAACGAACCGATGAACAATTCGACATCTGCTGGTCGATAATGGCACCATAAGCTCGCACATGATCACGACACACGGCCTGATTGGCCGTAGATAGACACCGAAAGACAATTGCTTAGTCGGGGTTTTCACGAGAAACGCTAAGGAAATACTCGAAATGTGAGTGAGTCCAGTAGAAGAAGAGAAAAAGCGCGCGGCCCCATGTGCGGACCCTAACCCAGTGGTGCGCTGTGTTCCGCCAAGGCGCCAGGGGTAGGCGGCGCAAAGTAGTCAGGAAGTACTTGTCCCCATGAAAGAGCGACTCCTGTTCGTCTAACAGTCAGTCTGCTGTTGGTATTTGTACGTGACATCAGACCGCACTTAGGATACTAATTCTTGTGTTATTTCAGACCCAGCAGTGGATGAAGGAATGTGATATTGGATTAGGGTACTGTCATTAAGTACAGATCGCCGCACAAAGCCGCAGTGTGACCGAGCAAGCCCCAGTGTGCCACAGTGCAGAGCTTATTCTTTTGCTCCACTGTGATGTAAAATATATGGATTGCTACATGCTATCTCCGCCATATATCACAATCACAATCACATGTATTCAGCTATTCATTTGCCAATAGACGATGTTCAAAGCAATCAAGGTATGGCTATAGTATCCCGAATGCCTTTCCATATTACCTGTGAAGAAGCAGCCATGCCAAGGTTAAACCGCCATAGTCAAAGTTTTGGGTTGGGTGGCCCTAAACTGTATCTTGTTTAGTGACCTGCCCTATTTGTTACTGTTAGCAGGGCCGGTGCACAAACATTATTTCATTGTTGGTCCGAGCACGGCAACTCAGGGTTAGATTATTCAAAACCGGGCCGACCCGAGATACGCCAATACGCAGGGATGTTCCGCCTATCTATCCGCCATTTCAATCAATACGCACCTCTCAGAGTCCATCCTCATCATGCACAAAAACGAGACTTATCAGAACACTCCGTCATCGTCAATTCCTCGCCGCGTCGTCCGGCCGAAGCAGAAGTCCGATGATTCTACGAAGCATAATGTCCCGAGAAGCGTCAGGTTTTCAGGCAACGGAGCGAAGGCGTTTAAAACCTCGACTCGTAAGTCTCTTTCGAAGAAAGACGTCGATGCTCCTTCTTCGAAGAAAAGTAACGCGCAAGGAACGACTAAGGCGTCCGCGCATGACCCACCTCATGGACATGGGTCGCTTAAGCATAGGCAGCAAAGACACGCCAGTCTCGACCAAATATCAGCTGCAGCCGGTATTACTACTACTGCTGCCGTTGCTGCCGCGACCGGTAGGGTGTTTACAGATATTGAAGTCCTCGAATTCGACGATCTCTCCGGCCGCAAGACAATCGGCCGTTCAACAACGAAAAGTCGTCGAGCGACTCTGAGCGAGAAATTTCTGGAGTCCCTGAATAGACAAGATTCCGTCCGTCCTATACCGCAAAAGAATTTGTCCCACACGTTCAGCTCGCGGCAGAAGATAATCGAAACTGTGTCCCAGAAAGCCAAAGGTTTCAATTCTCTCAAGAATGCAGGGCCTTTAGTTAGAGCTGAAGATGATGACGCCGCCAGGTTGGACGGGAGTTTGTTGGAGTTACAGGTCCTTCGACGGCGAGCTATACAGGAATTCATGACTTCTCGTGCGAAACGTGGCACAGAGAGGATCCAAACTGACGGCTCGACGCTGACTGACGAGTTTGAGAATAATTTCGAGTATTTGAAGAGCAAAGCTGAGAAGGACACTAATCTTCCCACGACAAATTTGTTTGATATGGACGATGTTGATGAAGAGTATATTTCTCGTACTGTGCCGATTTATACAGCACCTGTCATCCAACCCACGGCGGTCAGTGCGGTTTCAATGGCGGATCATTGCACAGGAGATGCTGGTACGGTCTCGCAGCATTCTGCCACCGAACACAGATTGATGACACCCCAGGACGACGGGTCATCCGACCTTTCTGATCTGGTTTTGTCGCCAGCTCGATCGCCCAAACATGACGGAGCGGAACATGAAGACCAGCGGGACCACCGTGCATATCAGCTCTCTACGTCTTTACGAGCTAAGGGCGATGACGGTGAGCCGACTATGCTAGCATAATTTCTCTACTAATAAGAGCAGATGCTGACGACAGCGGCTACCACGCCAGTATCGAAAGCGGAAATGAAGAGGAAAACATCTCGCTCACCGACGTTATACCTGCTCAACTTCACAAGCAAGTCGATGCTCCACATAATCGCATTCCTATGGTAATTTCATCTTGCTGTAAAATATGTCTCTAGCAAACACTAACAGTGCTATGACAGGTCGCTGAGTTTCTCATTGAATTTCTCATGCCAGCCACAGCTCTGGGCTTACTTACTGTCTTGTACGGCGTAGTTTTTTATAAAGGACTTCTGGGCAATCCTGAGGATTAGATTAATCACCGTCTTATTGAAGATTAGCATATACCTATGGTTTTGGAGGGTCTCTGAGATGGCTTAGGCGACGTGGACACTGCTTTTGACTACTGTTTTGACAACTGATTAACAACCTTTTTACATACAACCTTTTGCGACAATAATTATTAGATATTGAAGTTTAATTTTAAAATTCTTGGCTTGGCAAAGTGAAGGTCGTAGACTTTTGCAGTAATTCGAAAACATCTCCCAATTCGATCGCAAGATCTTGCTTTGCAACGGCCACAACACAGCAACGGTTCTGGGTTAGGGTATTGATCTCCAAACTTTCTTTTGCTCGGTGAACATGGACTTCGACACGATCATTATTAATTTTGTGAGAGTATACCGGATCTTGTCGTATATTATTCAGACTATGAATATACTCCTGATCGAGTGCTGCGGACGGCTATAGCAGATCGGGGAATCAACATGGCACACCTTCACGCTCCTGCTCCTGGATCATTGTCCTCTTCCACGCTCGACAATCAACCTACCATCTCCACGTCCGCCGACATGGCCTCGCAGATGTCTAGCGCAGAGGAATCCATGCACACGGCCGCTGAAAGCTTCACCGATGTGTCCGACGACGAAGACGAAATAGAAGAAGTAGATCAGGAAGGACAGGGAGTGATCACTTACAGCGATTATCACCTTATCGCGGACGAAGTATCGATGGATGAAACGGTAGATGACTTTTCTCCTATTACATCGGCTCTCGAAAAGAGGAGAATACGACGTCGGAAGGCACGGGAACGGAGCTTGTTCATCGAACTAGAAAAGATGATAACCGCTTCCTCCTCTGTTACGTCCCCGTCATCTAACAAGGAATCGTCGGTCATACTCCGAGTCCTGAAAGCTCAACAAGAAGGTCGTCTCAGAGCTGATCTGTCACGCAAGAAATGGGGTCCCGTTCGTGCTTATTTTCCTCCCTCCGACGGGACGTGCTTGATTTTGAAGCTGTCGACTGAAATGCTCCAGAAAATTATTGATCATACCTTTTTCGAGATGATGTCGAAGTTTAACGTGGTCCGGGGCCATGGTCTTGATGCGTTTGCATGTGTGTGCCGAACTTTTAATATGATGGTGCGGTTCTTTCTCTCTTTCTTTCGCGGTTTTCAATGTTCAACTGGCAATGGCTAATGGAGAATAGGTCCAGCCGTATACTTTCGATAGAGTTACGCTACGTTCAGTAGCCGACTTGTACGATCTCATGTTCCTAAACAGAGCATCCTCACACATTCGGCAATGGCTATATTGCTTCGCGGGCATCTTTTCCATCAGCAACTCTGTCGAAGCAAAACGGGTTGGCGCGGCTTTAGGCGAGATTTTGGAAACTTGTGAAAATATCAAATGCATCAGTCTCTTTGTGAGTCACAAACCAGGGACTATACCATATCTCCCGATTCTCGGCCCAAAAAAGCGGAATCTGCGAAACTTGAGAGAAATAGTTATTACGGTGCCGGTTTTACATACGCCTATTATCGGATTTCTGATGCATTTTGATAATCTGCGGGGTTTGAACTTGAGAAATACGAACCTGGGGGAGTTTCGGAACGTTGGAAAGCAGGCGAGGTTTAGATTACCGAGTGTCACCGCCCTCGACTTGGACAATTGTATTCTGGGTTATAATTCTGTACAGATGTTCGCCAATGCGCTTATTAACGTGGAGCAAATAGAGGCTTCGGGCGTTCCGGGTTGGTTATTTTGGTGAAGTTTTTAAATTTTCTTTTGCTAATAATGTCATTCGCAGTTGGCATTATGGACTTGATCACCGCGATAATGTCGTGCACGGATACATTACACACCGTCAAAATGCGGCGATGCAACGGTCCTCCCCGCGCGCAGCCTCCGACACTCAAATTCTGGCACCGGCTACAGCACATCGTTCTCGACGAGTGCTTCATGCTTCACCCGGACTTCTTCCCATCCGTCCGCGGCTCGCACATTTCCGCATTACCAAACCTGCGCAGCTTGCACGTGAGTGCGAATTTACGCGTTCCCATCTCGCCATTCGATTTCGAAGAACTCATCGAGGCGATCAAACAGCTACCAAGCTTGTTCTCCAATAGCGAGATATTCGACCCCGAGACAGGCACTACGAAACGTATATGCAACGTAGAAGCGCTAATCACCTGTCCGCTTGGAACCTACAAAGACATGTTCGGGTCGGCCCGAATCGGCAGCTCATCGCTGCGTGGTAGCCCAAACGTTCTGTCGCAGGAATATACTCTTTTGGAAACGGTTGGGTCGAAAAATGATAGACGAGTTGAGTTTATACGGGACTCTGAGTTGGACACATTTACAAGTGAAGTTATGAATGAGTGGACTAATTTTCCGGATAACGTGTTTATATAGGTGGGTGGTTGTTATATTTGGGAATGTAAATATACCGGCGTTGTGGTTATGCTAGCTTACTTTTCTCCTGCGTAATTGTTCTCTATATCTAACGTACAAAATGGACTATTTGAATTCCGCGTTAACGATGTCCATCCACTTCTTGCCATTCAACTCTTTCTTTATTTCCGACCGAAGCCGGCTCGGCATGCCTGGTCCGTCGTACGCAAAACCGGTCAAGACTTGCACGAAAGACGCGCCTGCCTTTGCGAACTCAACAGCGTCTTTGCCGGTCGAGATGCCGCCGCAGCCGACAATTGTGAACGAAGGGCCGACGTGTTTGCGCAGCGTGCGGAGCGTCTCGAGCGATAGGTCTTTCACAGGCGGACCAGATAAGCCACCGATCTCATTGGCAAGCGATGACGGGGACTTCAGGGACTCTGGGCGGGAGATTGTCGTGTTAGACACGATTACACCGTCGATGCCGGATCCTTTAACGACTTCCGCGATGCTAACGACTTCGGTTTCTGACAAATCCGGCGCGATCTTGACACAAATCGGCGGTTTATGTGGCGTCGAGAGGCCGTCCCTCGCAACAACAACAGCAGATAGCAGGCTGCCTAATTTCTTCTCGTTCTGCAAGTCCCGCAAACCAGGCGTGTTCGGGCTCGAAATATTCACGACCAGCAGGTCCGTATAATTTCCCAACGTCTTGACACCCTCGACGTAATCTGCGATCTCATCGCCATCTTTGTTCTTGCCCAAATTCACAGCAAGCAATTTTCCCTCCTGAAACGCATGATTGACCGGGGTATTCTCGTTATGCGTCAAAAACGAATGCAATCGCATGCGCAACCGTACGAGAACTTTTAAGTGCCCGTCGGAATTGAAGCCGTATCGGTTTATAGCAGCTTTATCTTTCGGGAGACGGAAAAAACGAGGCTGAGGATTGCCGGGTTGCGGTTTTGGTGTTATCGAACCGACTTCGACATACGAAAAACCCATTGCGAAAAGCGGGTCGATTGCCTCTGCGTTCTTGTCAAAGCCCGCGGCGAGGCCGATTGGACTGGAGAGCTTCTTACCGAAGACCTATCACATCAGAATATGTGCTTGCGTGATCATACGAATTGCCAAAACGTACCTCGACTTCGAGGTCAGGATCTTCAACATCAGCCGAGCGGTCGACCGGGTACACACCCGCCTTCATGGCCTCAATGGCAAGCCGATGCGCGGTCTCTGCATCAGTCGTCCACCGTATCGCGGGCACCAAGAAATACCTATGAAACGCAGACCGAGCATCGGTAACATAGTAAGCACCAAGTCCAACACCAACGATCAAAACGGTATTGATAAAGAAATTCCGCACAGGGGTCGGTTCCGCTCTCGTGAACAATGTCCGTCGCAATTGTCGTGAGGTCGTCGTACTAGTGCTTGGACGAGGACTCCCCCCGCAAAACACAACACGCGAGAAGGATGCGCCTCGTATACTCGCGTTCATTGTTCTTGATATCTTTACGCGACCCGAAGTGGAGATGGTGATCGGACCGGGGTCGGCGAGTCTGCTTGATGCTTATTTATTTTGCCGAGCTCGAGTTTGGAGTCGACGCCGACTTGCCGGACCCCTCTGATTCGCGATTATTACCCTAACCACTATGAGCCGCACAAACCGAGGACCTAACCCTATGCTTGTGCTACTCGCCGTGTATTTTAGCAGTTATATCATATTGCGCTAGATCACCAAGCAGTATAAAACAAATACCTAAATCTGGATGTACGTCTGCTTGTCCAACTTACCTTTAGAAGGTCTAAAGGTCATTAGCACTGGTCCCGCCGCTCCACAAATCATTGGTCTCGTTGTAGTAGGAAGACACGCCTTGCTGTCTTCGTACAGTGATGAAAATATACGCGGCCCTGCGTAATGGATCTCGAGTATGGCACGTAATATTGATCGAGGGCATCGACGCGGTTCAAGATGGTGGATCGGAGGTCCCGCAACTGTGCGTGACGTCTTCCATGCATGCCAATAAATAACCACTAGACTAGTCTCGAAAACCGCACCGCGGTCGTGGCTGTCCGCCTGGCTCATGATGATCGGAGACTAGCACAGTCGCCTTTATGAAAATTAAGTTGCATCTCTTCAGTATTATACGGTTAACTCCAAAAGGAGTTATTGTACTAGCGTTGTGTATTTAACAGCTGTAATCGTTTTGGAAACGTGCAAGTGAACTGACTAGGCCTGCTCCTCTAAGAATCAAAAAGCGGCCACTCCAAATTTTACAGGTTATGAGCCAGGGGAATGTCGACTTCCAATTCTTCCACAAACGCCTCAGTTACTGACGAACTTATTGACGATAACTAAAAAACCAACTCATTCATATCAATCAAGATCTGTCGAATTTGCGAGGTGTGCCTGTTTTTGAACACGTCTTCACATAATTGGTGTGCCGGACAAGATACGCTTCTGTTTTGTGTGTAAACAAGCGAAGGCTCATATTTTCTTAATTCTTTGTGTTGAAGTCCTTATTCAGGGCTTGAGGCATTCAGTTGGAAGAGAGCCGGCGATGTGAATAGCGTAGAAGGCGGAGCCATATTAGAGATACGCAGTCCCAAAGAGGAAACAGGGGCCAGCTCCTTTCTTTCTCCTCACTGAAAGTCCATAATCACGCAACACGTTTATTCACTCAATGATATCTATGCCAAACTAATAATGCTGTTAAATAGTCGTTTTAAAAATTCGTGACGCGCCGTTCATGCAACTACGACACTCGCTCCCCCATTTCCATCACTCACGCAAAATAAAAAACTCGCGATGTTGCCCAGCTCCTGTGCTTATAGCAACATCGATGAGTACTTTCCTCCCGGATTGTGTAGCTTGGAGCATCCCAGTCGTACACGCTTAGTCGGAGAACTGGTAGCAGGCGACGCCGACGCGATCGAATCTCTGTTGTCAGATCCAGGCCCGGGAAGAGGGACAAGGACAAAAGTCTCGACGGACCATTCATACCACACTTTCCGATTGTCCGTCTTCCTCCATATAGAGATTTCTATTTCCGCATCGTCTGGAACGTAAAGAGGCGTCTATCATTGGTTGAGTATTTATTCCTCCAACGAAATAAAAGCGATAAACGTACCGATATCGGGAACCAAATCGGAAACCAGGAAACCATGTCCTTCGACTTCTTGTTAACGGTGTCTGGGCGCGTCGAAAGCTCCACATCGCCGTACAGCACAGACTCAAAATATCCCACGAAGCCGTGCATAACGCCACGACTCTCAATTGAAAATCTTGCTCTTACGTGGCGATTATTGTGCTCGTTGCCAAAATCCATCGGAGTATCTCGCCTGACGGCGCCTAGGTAGGGACATGGATGTCTGAATTCCCATGCTTGCTTAATTTCCATGGCGAGTAAGTCGACCGCTTGAAGCATGACGACGTATGGTGTGTTCATAATGTCTTCTTTGTTTTGTGACTTGATAGAGGAGAAGATTTTCGGTGACATAGCAGGAATAAAGTGCGAGGAGTAAGACTGAGGAATCATAATGCCGTCACCTGTAAGCTATTAGTCCAGATTCTAAAACGCCAGATAAACCAGTATTACTCTTTAAAACACATTGAACACCATCTAGACATTCAGGAGACAGCTCGTTATCGCCGAAGCTACCTAGAAGTTCGCTGACCATGATATCAACTTTATGTGCGGGGTTCCAGGATCGCATGTCAGTGAACACAATTTCGACGTTACTTCGCCACTGTAGCTCCTTCCGTTGTAAAAGACTATAACAGTTAGCAAAATTCCAGAACTTTCAGACGCAGGCAACAACACACTTACTATGTGTATGCATTCGGGTTCTTCTCAACAGCGTATGCCAAGATTGGGACCTTGGCCCGTTCAGAAGCACGTAATGCGCATGCAACAAGTGGCCCTCTACCAGCTCCCACAACAGCCACAATACTACTTCGTTAGGAATTAATCGACTATGAGCCTGTTATTGTGCGCAACTTACACTGGCTGACCGTTAGGATTTGGGCCCCGCTCAGACAACGCATCAAAGATAGCCTTCTCATACTGCGCGTACTTGACAGGATCTTTTTCGAATACTTCGTAAGTTCCGCTTTCTAAATTATCCGTCAAAGGCTGCAATGGATTTTGCAGATAGTCTTGATATCCGCGACCGAACTTCTCCACGGCGGTAGGTGATGGTAGAATTGTATGTAGATGCTGTATATATATTAGATACGCCCTTTCATCTTGCTTGGACGGCAGCTTTGAGGAGGTCCGTATTTGCGTCGCTTCTCGAACATCCTGTAATATCGTGTACGGTTTTATTTTCATATATTTAAATAACAAAAATTGATGCGACTTGGACAGCACAGGGTAGCCTTTCGGATTAGACAGAAATATGTTAGCTGATATAAATAAAACAGTAATCGGCTCAGCAAACCACCGCGAGACCACAGTTTGCGGTGGCAGCTTGGCTGGCAACTGTAAGCCTACGGAGAGTCGAGAAGTGTAATCACATATTGTCCTAACGGAGTTCCAGATGTCCCAAATTGACATAACATCCACCGGTGCCGATACGTCAGAGCCACTAGGATCTTCAACTCCAGTTTCTGCCATGGCAAGGTGTACTATAATGTTGATATACGGCACGGCAGCTAGTGCTGCGTTCAAGCTTTCAGCATACAATGCGACGTTGTTGCGCCTAGTCGGACCGGGAACAATGACATAACTGAGACCGCAAAAGGACGCATATGATAGTTCATGTTTAAGTATTTGAGCTGACACCCCGGCGATTCGCGGGTCAGTGGAATCAAGCTCGATCCACTTCGCACACATGCCAAGAACATGCTGCGCGTAGGTTGAATTGGGCGCAAAGTTGACTTCTGGATATATAGGCGGTGCAATATGCGGAACTATGGCTGGATCTGACACTGACTGTGAAATACGAGATACGCGGGATCGGAAGTGCAGGTTTGTGATAGGGACCGACAGGACGTCGTATCCATCTGTCACTGCAGAAAGGATTCCGTCCGAGTCAATGGCGGTATCCAGGGTTGACGGCTCAGGCTGTAAGCCGACATAGTATAGCGGAGACATGGGCTTATCTGGATTTATGCTCGCTTCGGTCATCTATAGAAGTGGTCGTTAGGTAGTGCTTCGATAGTTTGCCCTGAAACTAGCAATCACTGTTTCCATACTCCAAAGTGAAAGTTACATACCGTCACGTCTGTGATGTGTCACTAACCAAATAACAGTAAATTAAGTCCAATGATTCCGTAGGATTGTCTGTATCTCTGGCTGTATGTGATAGAACGCGTCGGTGTCGCGTTTCAAACTCTAATGAAATATCCCTAACCTCGGTAGTGTTTTTGTTGACACTTGACATTGCCCCAAGGGCCCCTTCCTTCTGTCCTTCCTTTCTCATACACAGTAGTTTGCAAGCCTGTCTCCGCTTTCATCGTACCATTCACTAAACTCCCATTCGCGTTATCTACAAGCCGACTATTATTTTATGCGCTATAGCCGCTGGAATTTACCCGTTCCCCTTCGGTCCTCGCTTTGTATCTTGAGGTACAGGCTCGCTTGCGTTGCGTTCGATTCTCCAGTCTGTGGTCTGGCACTGTGAAGTCGTTCGTGAAGCCCTGATCGCAGCTAGCTGCCGATTCATGTTTTATACTCTTCCTTGTAACAGAGGACGATGCGAACGGATGTGTCTCGCTGTCGACCTTTCGACGATGTCCAAAAACTGACGGTGAGCGCACGGGGTCATGCAGTGTAGCCAGCGGGATCCGCTGAACCCTGAACCATTGATTCGTTGAGTAGTGATCTTCTGGTCTGAGAGAGGAGGTTGGCTATGCTTTCTGATTCCATTGGTTTCAGTCCCGAGACTTTAATTGAGATTTCGCCTAACGATCGCTCCTGTAACGGTTTCCTTCATATGGCATCTTTACGTGGTGACTGTCGGCCGATGGTTCCAGAGACCGTTTGCCCGGTGCTTTCGGATTCGAAGTCACTCAGTCGCAAATACGCATACGAGGCCGGTACTACGTTGGTGTCCAGTGATGAGAAAATTGGCACCACTATATGCGTTGGCTGGATACGGAGGAAAGAATATGGGCCATGATCCGCTAATCTCAATAGCTCTGTCTTACTTTCTAGTATTTTATATAGGACATAGATGTCTACCCTGTGCCACGGCTGCAATATATGCCAGAAGGGCTATCGCCTGCCCGATCAGTGCCTCAGCTGATTTAGCGTCTCTTAGCGGTGCGGTGTACGGTCCGCCGCCTGGCTTACAGCCTCCGCTTGCTCTGGGTCGACATTTATTCCTGTGTTATTATACGCTATATGACAGTCATGCAGCCCCGGAATTGTCTTTTTTTCCTCGCCTCGCAAGTACCAAGTGCTCTGGTCTACCTAGTTCCGTTATCGTGTCGGTCCCAGTCTCGTGGATTATAGCTGACCTATTGAATCCCAATATTTGGGTTGGGTATTATAATTCTATGACCTCTCTTGCCGATTTCCTGTACTTGAAATGTACGCTCGATCGAATAGGCTCATTCCCAGCTTTGGCCGGTTAGTTCTTGCTATGCTGGGGAGGCCGAATAATATCTTTGATATGCTCTCATTATGCGGTTTTTTTGCTGGGCGTTTGACCGCTATTTCAAAGCCTAGCTAGGACGGGTCCGCGGGTACGAGAGAGGACTGTGGATGGAAGTTGCGTGTGAAAGTTCGATCGATGTGGCTGTGAACAACGTAGCTTATGCTAGAAGACTGTGTCCGCTCCGATGGAAATTTCCCTAGCATTTACATATAGCAGATCGGTTAAGTCTTGTTTTAATCTCGATCTCGGTCTGCTGAAACGTTGATCATTGCTGTCCAAATTTTGGCGCATATTGTGTGCTTAGGTAGTCCCGGGACCGTTGGGTTATGATGTCCGCGAGTCAGAGCTGAATGCTAATTGTCGTGTGTCTGCTGATGCCGACTGACGCTCGTCTGTCGATGCTGGGGTGTACAATATGTTCTGATATTTGCGATTTGATGTTGTTTCAGCCGTCGAGTGATGAGAACCGAGATGTGCGTATAATGTGGGTACAAGGATACTTCCGAAATATTCTTTGGAAACACACGAACCATGTTTGTGACCTTATTACTTCTCGTCTTTTCATATTGTATATGAGCCATAGCCCATTGAAATCTTAGAATGCTTTTATAGCACATTCTTCGTGTTAATACTTGTCAAAGATCTCGATAGCACTAACGCGACTCGAATAAGGTTCGGCTGGTCCTATGCAGTGCGCCAACGCCGCAGCCCCCCCTGACTTGCTAGCTGTAGAACGACGATGACGTTAAATTGTCAGAATAAGAATATTTCGACATAATATTATAACCCAGCCTACAGAACATCGCCATCGGCCGGATCAAACGCAGCGAATGGAATCACAATGCCACCGAAATTCAGCAAGTCTTCGTCGTCAAGTAGGAAGCAGACACCGAAAAAGCGACGACTTGGGCGACATTTTGGTTATGTGAATTTGACAGAGTCTGGAGACGATGAAGACGATTTAGATTATAGAGAATATGACGGTGAAGACGGTCAATATCTTGATGATTCGGATATTCCGCTAAAAGCAAGTATGTCATCTTCATGGAACGCGAAAAGGCGTGATACTAGAAGCCGTCGGGGCCAGAAGCGGTCGATTGGTTTGGACGAGCTGGTGGCGCAACCAGCGATCGAGTTGAATCGTGTTACACAGTGTTACTTGAATCGTTTACCAGTCGAGCTCATTCGGAAGATTTTGGATCATGTGGAGCCTAATTATGACCTTACAAAATATGAGAAGAAGCTATTGGGAACGTATTGCACCGTTAGTCGGCTATTCAAGGACATTGTGAGTCAAATCTCTTGATCTCTTATATTCCTTTTACAGTCGCTAATTACCACCAGTTGCAACCGCGCTTATTTGACACGATTAGAATTGCCCAACTGAAGGCTTTGTATCAATTCTCAAGTATTCTTGAGAAGTCTCCAGTAATTAGGACGTATCCAAGAGAAATCCAACTCGAATTGCAATGTAGTCTCGAGGAAGAATCTAACATGGTGGCTGCAGCACTCACAAACACGCTTCCGCGGTGTACATCACTAAACACCGTTGAGGTACTTTTCAAGGCACCGATGGGATTTCAGGTTATATTCCCATTATTAGGGAGGAACTTCCATGCGCCGTCGGTTGAGAGGTTAGATATCAGACTCGGAGTTTTCACGTCATCGTTTATGCAATTTGTTGGCGGCTTTTCAAGATTAAAGATTTTACACTTGGAAGGAATTAATTTCGACAAATTATTGATATCCGACAAAGACAAAAAGCTGTCGCTTTCCAGTATAGAGAATTTGATGCTGAGCAATTGCTTTGTGAGCCAGACTACCATTGAATTACTGTCTAATGTTCTTCCACAAGTGAAAACAATATCGTTGTTCGTCGTGAAAGGTCTGACGTCGGATTTCTTAGTAGCGATGAAGGGCCGCTGCACGTCATTTTCGACACTAAATGTGTATCGATGCGGTGATGCCAAGGGCAAACCCACATCTCGAATCCCGTTCCATCTTCCACTTAGTCTGTGGATGTCCCTGACTACAGTTAGGATCCAGTTTTGTGGAGACCTGCGAGCGGAAAGTTTTCCAACGTTTGACAAGAGTGGCGTTACGAATCTCGAGAATTTGAAGTTTGTGGAGATATTCGAGATGTACAAGAACTGGAATGACGAACATTTACCGGAAATATCGAGGACCCTAAGTCGATTTGTCGATGTGTTAAACCGTCCTTCTGCTGATAATAAACGGCGGAAGTTTGAAGTTAGCGTTACCTTCCGGAAATCGTTAGAACCGTATGCTAAGCACATCAACGAGGCGTTTGACGACAACCAGGCGTATTTGAAGAAAATTAGAGGTGCTGGGGACGATGTTAACGTGGCAATGGTCAGGACAGTTCAAGACGAAATTGGCAAGGGATCATGGGCTGTAAGACGAAAGGAGCAGCGGTTTAGTATGATCGAGTAAGCGCAACGATAGGAACATTTTAATGATACATCTTGGCTTTATGAATTATGAATACTGAGATAGTTTATTAACGGTATGGAATTTTGATTTTGCACTAGTAAAAAGTTGTCCATGATGTATTGGCAGACATCAATTTCCCCCGCATCCACCCCACGTTGTAGAGAGACCTGTACTACGAACCCCTCAAGAAACCGTGGAATATGTAACTTTTTAAGTCTGAAGGCAACGATGGTGCCAGCTATCATCGACTTTGAGACGCACAATATGATCTGAACAGAGCTGGAATTACTCTGCGGCTTGTATAGGATTGAGGCTATATCTTCAATATTCAAGTGAAGTGACAATTGTCCCGGAAGTCGATTACCTTACCCATCAATAGACAAGGCCGCAGCCAATAAAAGACCAGGAAACAGTGGTGGAATCGGATGGTGAAAGGCACCCGGTGAGCCATCACAGAACAGTACAAAGTTTTCTTACATGTGACAAACGTGGGTGTATATTGAGAGGATGGTAGATGCAAGTATGGAAATAGTGATTGCAACCGCCTCGGAGGATCAAATGCAAACGGATGTTGTATCTCAAGGTGTCAGTGCTGCTCAATCCTTGACTGGGCGGAATAGTGACGATAGTAAGACTATAATGTTTGGGTATCGACTAGACCGCAGAAGGCTAATATGATCTAGCACCATTGATAAACCGGGTAGCTAAACGGGTAGCGGAAATCTCAGGGCAAGATCTGCACGATGCCGTGAAACAATTGTATGCAGATGATGACGATGATGATGAAGATGGAGACTTCTCTTATTGGAATCATACTGGCTATCAATCCGACGATAGATGTTCAGACGTTTCAACTGACTATGATATCGACATATACTGGGTAGAGAGACCCGTGAAGCTTCGGAATCGGAACAAGCGACTAAAGCGGATTCGACGACAGTTGATGGAGGATTACGGGAAGACTTTGGCATTTTATAAAAATCTGATCGAAGCAGACGGTGGACACTATACGGCGGGAAAGAAATTCCCACCGTTTTTATATAAGAAAAAATGGGATCTTATCCGATCCCAGATTCCTGCCGCAGATGGATCATCCCCCATTACGAAACTACCGACGGAGATTCTGCAGAATATATTTTACAAGTTATTTTTCTTGCGGCTGTTGGACAATTTCAGGAAGATGGACGTTGCGAAAGTCGCATGTGTGTGCAAGCGTTTCAATGAGTTTGTAAGTTGAGCCACGTCATTCTGGACAAATGTGACACTGACGCTATTGAAATGTTACAGCTGCAACCGGTTCTCTTCAGTACCTTAAATATTGCGAGTGTTGACGCGCTCCAGGAATTTGGGGGCATGCTGTTACAAGCGCCACATCTTGGTCGCTTGATTCACACCATTTACTTGAAGCTCAATTCGTCTTCTCTTGATGAGGCCGCAAATATTACCAGAATAATCGCTCGGATAGTTCGCCTGTGTCCAAACTTGCGAACTTTAACTGTCAGCTTGTCCGGTCGCGATGGTCGAAATCTTGTTATGCCCAACCTGGGCTCGAAGTATTTCGAAGCCATAAGGTCTAACAGCGTCCATAATCTTAACTTTTTGTTTGAGTGTTATACGATGCCGTTCACATTGTTTGCACGAGGGTTTGAGAACATCTCGAGACTGCAATTTGGGCATATCGATTTGACGCGGATGACAGTCACAAAGCGAGACATGACCATCCGGTTGAACAATGTGGTGGTGTTGCAGCTCATGGCACCAATTTTGGGCTCGGCAGCAATTCGATTAATTGCGAGCGCTTTACCACGCGTCCAGTTCGTTGATGCTACGGCAGTTTCGAGTGGTATCATTGACCTTTTGAGTGCAATTGCCGCTCGGACGGATACGTTAACTGCTATTAAGATGCGGAAATGCAATGGGCCGAATACGCGGACTAGACTAACTTACAAATTATGGACAAGGTTGAGGTCAATTGAGATGATGTCGTGCAGCATGATGACTGCAGACATTTTCCCAACACATAAAGGTAGCATAGTCAAGAGGCTACCCAACTTGGAAGTTCTGCGCGTAACGGCAGACATAAAGTTACCAATAAGGCAAGTAGAGTTCATGGAATTGCTCGAGGCGGTGAACAAGCTGCCAGAAGTTGTTTTACAGGATGAACAACTGGATGACACTGTGGATGATGTCGGTTCGCCAGCACCACTACGGATTCCAGATATCAATATCACTTGTGAAAACTGTGCATACAATGATACTTTCGGATCAGTCTCATTTATGTCAGCTGCCCCGCCATATTCGCCGCTTCCTGGAAGATTTCGAGGCAAGGTGTACAAGTTGCTGGAAACGGTCGGCCCTCCATGGGGCAGGAGAATTGTTGGCATGGATAGTGATACGGTGGATAAATTAAGAGTTGATCTAGGAATACCAAGCAGTGCATGAGCTGACGTGATGCAGGGTCCAGTGGCATGGATGTGGTGATAAATTGCATTTAATGAGAGAATTGGTCACGGATGGAATATAAGCATTTATGTGTTGGAATTGGTGTACATGCATGTATGCCATATTCGTTAATCATTATACGATTCTAAAGAATGATTCATAGACGTAATTTTCATAGCTTGACCTGGCATTTAATTTCCTATATTTACGGTATGCCACTGACTCTCCTGACAAGTCCAGATTCTGAGTAGGGTCTGGGGAGAGACCATTTATTTTGGGGACACGCAAACCCGTTTATTGTTTCACAAAGTCTATTGAGTGTAGGGGGTGATCAGACATAAAGCCCGAAAGTCGTGAACAAAATGGCTGCAAATGCAGCAACGCATGGCGACTATTGTGGCTAAAGAGGAGTGTATGCCATGCGGCACATTTGGTTGGGAGGTGGACTACGCCATCTAGTGTCCTGACGGCTCCTGTTCCCGCTTACGTTAAGAAGCGCTTGTCATTTTGATCAATACCACATAGACAGCTCGTTGCTCCTTCTCGACACACACAACGGCCGGTCGCCAACTCTTCCACAAGCCGGGACAATGCGATAATGGCGTCCCTTCAACCTCCGCGCCAGACGCCTTCGCCGGCCTCAGGGAGCTCTCACTTCCCTCAGAGGCTACGCAATCTCTTTCGCTTCTCGCTGTCTGTCAATTCTCCTGGTTCCTCGAGCCAATGGTCTGGGACGACCACACCCGGAATTCCGCCAACAGCGACATCTCTGTCTGTGCCGTCTTCGCCTCCTGCGAATGAGAAAGACATGCCGCTGCTGGACTCTGCCTTGGCGTCGGCCGCATCGCCGCCGCCTACTCAGACAACGAAATCGCGATTCGCCCGTCTGCGTTCCCCCTCCTCGCCCTCACCACGAGTAATCAGTCCTCTTGTCGGGTCGCAGCAGCTGGCAGCTTCTTCACCTCCGCATACCTCCTTTAGCCCCACGCTACCAGCTGTGGACCAGAACGGCCTATTCGCGGCATCTGCGACGATTGCCGAGCCCGAAAGCATCGCCAAACCCAGCACCACGCCAACTGGAGCATCAACGCCTGGTGGCCGTCAGCCAAAGTCATATCTGCCTGGTCAGGTATTTGTGAAACGGTTACGACGAGTCGCATCCGCCCCGAACGGTCTCCAGAAACTCGCTGGGGAGCAGAAACAATCATCGCTGCTGCAGCACGATACTCCCAAAGAGAGTGAGGAGAATACTCCGACTAAGGAAGCCATTTCGCAGCCAATTCCTATTTCCGCGGTATCTAGCAAACTGCTACATATCCCGTCACCGGGGCCTGGCCAAATTGGCGCATTGACGGTACCAAATCCAAACTTCGTACGTGACTCCATTCATAGTCCCAACGGCAGAAGCGACTATTTTGCGAATTCTGTGGGCGACTCATCGAAACTGGCACCGCCTGCTCTGCCGACTAGTTTTCGGAGAACATACTCGTCGAGTTCAATCAAAGTCGGCAATGTTGAGGTCGGCCCAGCCAGTTTCGATAAGGTTAAGTTACTGGGAAAGGGAGACGTTGGAAAAGTTTATCTCGTACGGGAGAAGAAAACAAGCAGGCTATATGCCATGAAGGTTTTGAGTAAACGCGAGATGATTAAGCGTAACAAGATCAAACGGGCATTAGCAGAACAGGAGATCCTGGCTACCAGTAATCACCCATTTATTGTCACGCTATATCACTCGTTTCAGTCTGACGAATACCTATATCTCTGCATGGAGTATTGCATGGGCGGTGAATTTTTTAGAGGTAGGCAGATTATTTTATATCAAAGACTTGAATACTAAGTTTTGTTGCTCAGCTTTGCAAACTCGAGCGGGGAAGTGTATCCCGGAAGACGACGCGAGATTTTACGCCGCCGAAGTGACTGCGGCTCTGGAGTACCTGCATTTGATGGGCTTTATATACCGTGATCTGAAGCCAGAGAATATTTTACTACACCAATCAGGCCATATTATGCTTTCAGACTTTGATCTGTCTAAGCAGTCTGATTCCGGTGGCCAACCAACAATAGTAGGTAGCTCGTCAGGTCGTGGTGGTTCGCAGCACAACATGCCGGCAATTGATACGAAGGCTTGTATAGCTGATTTCCGGACGAATTCGTTTGTTGGAACCGAAGAATATATCGCACCAGAAGTTATCAAGGGTAATGGACATACTTCCGCAGTGGACTGGTGGACGCTCGGTATCCTGATATACGAAATGCTTTATGGAACTACTCCTTTTAAAGGAAAGAATCGCAACGCTACTTTTGCCAACATTTTGAAGCATGAGGTTCAGTTCCCGCAATTTCCACCGTCGGCATCGTCATCTCCAAATCCGCCGCAAACAGTTTCTAACTTCTGCAAGTCTCTTATTCGGAAATTGCTATGTAAAGACGAGAATAGACGACTGGGCTCTCGTGCTGGTGCATCAGACGTTAAGGCGCATCCATTTTTTAAGACTACTCAGTGGGCCTTACTAAGGAATATGACTCCTCCAATGATTCCTACGCCAGGTGACGGTGTGGACGCCGTTAATTTCCGGGCATTGAAGGACAGCCAGAGCGTTGATATTGGGAAAGCAAATGGAGGCAGTAAAGTCACTAATGACACAAACAGTTCTACTCCACTGAATGGCAATAAGTCCTCGGCTAGTAGCATTTTGAAGTTGAACCCTGGGACTCCGGGTCCAGAGTATAAAGGTTCATCTGCGAAGTCGTCAACGAATGCCAAGCAATCTACGAATGGAACAGCCAACGGCTACGCAAATGGAACGAATGGAATGAACGGTAGCAGCAGTGCGTCCCTGACGGACGAGTACTACGACCCTTTTCAAGAATTTAATTCCATCACCTTACACCACGACGATGAGTATGGATATGGAAGCTACACTCCACAGCCACAAAAGGAACAGCAGACTAGTAACTGATGGTGCTTGCATTTGTTATTTGGGTTATGAATGAATGTTTACAAGTAGACTTGGGATATTCGATTTATCGTGGTTCGGTGTTGATTGACGCTTGCAACTTACTTGTATCTTTTTTGGTAGGTTATGGTGGCTCGATGGGATTGTTTCACTTTGTAAATTGTTCATTTGCTATCGTTTATGATCTCGTTATTTACATTGTTCATTTTGGTTATTGGTTATTAAAAACGAAGGGGTATTGTCATCTTATGAATTATTATTGTTCGCGCCAAATTACCTTTTAAAGTTGCTTTAGCATTTATGGATCTTTTGTCACTTATTGTTCATAATTTCGTTCCTTCCTTATATGGTATTGGAGGTAAAGGAATGGGTTTAGGAATAGCTGTTTGATGCCATTAATATGAGTCTCTCCCTGCGGCGAGTGGCGGGCGGTCCGTCGCAGAAAATCCTGTCGCGCCTATTTTAGATATGCCTAACCCTGATGAGATGAGCAGCGGCTCGACTGAAGCTTATTGAAAATGTATCGGCGACTTTGGCCACCGACAAGTATAAATATTTTGGATGCATTTTCAAAATCCGAATATCTTTGAAGTCTTTGGTTGTAATGATGGCAGCACACGTGGCACAACTCGCACAGGAAGAGGCGGATCTCCTTATTCTTCCACCACCGGTATCGACGCGACCCCCGGATTTCCGTAATCTCTCATTGTTACGGGCACGGATCAGAGAATATGTGGCTACGATTCCAGTGCGACAAAAGATATTTGGTGGAGCATTGCTTGTGGTTTTGGGAACTCTGGCGCTTCTACTGCTTATCTTTCATCGGCGAATATTTGGATTTATTACGCCTATATGTGAGAGTTGGAGGTAAGTGTCACTGTGGTCGAAGATGAAATGGCAGTAGTGAGCTAATATGATACGTAGTAATATGCGTGGAGGGGTATTTTTGCTATTTCTGTTGATTTCTGTGACCAGTTTTCCGCCAATGATCGGTTATACTTCTACTGTGACGGTAAGAGTATATGATCTCATAAGTGCGAAAGGCCATCTGCTGACACTGCACGGTAGATAGCTGGCATGGTCTATGGAATTTGGGAAGGATGGTCTATTGCTGCGGTTGCGACAGCCATTGCGTCGTACGGCTGCTTTGTGTACGTGTCAATGTTAGCAATGTTCCTGTGGAGATAGCTAACAAGGATCAGCGGCTGCCGAGCGTTCTTTGCAGATTTCGCCCACGAACTCGCTATGAACAACCGCAACTTTGAAGCACTCTCATTTACATTAGAGCATGATGGCTTAAAATTATTGTGGATGATACGAATGTCGCCATTGCCATTCTCGTTTAGTAACGCGGCGTTGTCGACAATTCATACCATCACACCGCGAAACTTTTTTATTGCCACGGTGTTAGCCACGCCTAAGGTAAATTCCAATTACGTATATTAATTAGTATTATATGCTTATATTGACCCTGTCTCTGCATAGTTATTTGTCCCAGTATTTATTGGCTCAAGGTTACGGTACCTCGGAGACGAGAACGCAGACGTCGGCACCAAAATTGCGAATTTATTCGGAATTGCCGTCGGCGCTTTTGTCGCCGCAATGACAGGTTGGATTATTTACAATCGAACGACTGAGCGCGCCCGTTACCTCCGTGCGCAACTTGAGCGGCAACAGGAGCTACGTGATGAACCGTTGCGGGCCCCGTCTGCCTCAGCCGCACCTCCATCGTCCGATCTCAACCACGAACGCGACTTGGCAAGGTTAGGGAATGGGGCATATCGCGACGAGCCGGAAAATGACAACGAGGATTCTGATGATGAGTTTCACGGCGAGAATCGGTTGTCAGGTAGTCGGACGCGAGCAGACTTCAAAATTAAGAGCTCGCAATCCAACAGTTTGTTGGATGATGAGGGAGAGGCTGGGCAGGCATTGGTGACCACTGAAGCCCAGCGTTCTGTCACACAAAATTTCAGCGATTAGTTGCACGGTACTTAGCTAGTAGATTGATTGATTGGTTTGTATTGTTCTTGTGACATTTATGTCTTCGGTGTAAGACAAAATTCTGGAATTGTTGATCAGCCTATATGTGTATGTTTTCAACGGCTCTTTTTTGGGTGGGTGTACGGCATTTCTGGCGACACGTTTTGTTAATATAACCAAAAGCCGATATTTCAAAGATTATCGTTAGAGAGATCTCCTAGCGTCAATACAAGTAATATTGACCGAAATCCCATGATGCGCAAGAATTCAGCCTCACTTGCATAGCAAGTATTAAGATGGATATTTCAATTTGAATTGCAATTGCATAGTTGTCCGGGCATTATATTGCAAATCCATTGTGGCTCATCTAGCAGAACCGTGACGTATCTCGGTTATCTCGCAACCTTGGTGCGTTGGGTGAGCCCGTCTATTGGAAGCACAACAAAGTGGCTGTCACGGAATGGCTTACCTGATTGCATCTGCCATATGCACGTGACTGTACAAATTGCGGGTTCTTATGGGCTGACGTCTCGCCAACTGCCCGCCCGGGCCGCACTTGGGCCGACTCCTTATGGCTGCTACATGTCGCTTCAGGGGCCGGTCAAAGCAACTCCAGGCGGAGGTGGGATATGAATGTGGGACGGCTACATGATTCAGGGGCACCAGTGCCATGTCTTAGCATTTGCAGCCTCCATCCTGTATTTCGTTGGCGGGGCCTGGACAGGCTCTTGCTCGCCTGTCCACGGCCGCACATTGCACAACCAAGTGTTGGCATATTATTTATGATTCTGCCCCAGATGCTGTTCGAACTGTTATCTAATTCCCGGTTATATTCTCGCATTGTGTCCTGATCCGTTCGCAAAATGTATGTACCATTTGATGATTCCTTGAAGTCAACGGAATCATCCGTGAGCAAGCATATGGTACACCAGCCGAATGAGAAGGGGGCCCAATGTATCAGCGGTATCAGCAGTGTTGCCGACCTCTCGATAGCTCTTGCTCCATATGAGACCGTCGCGGTGTCCTTACCGCCAGGAACACAGACTTCTACAATCACCTCAACTACTCACCGATCTATGGCTACGGCGTCCAGCTCATCGGCGAGGAGAAACTACACCAGCTCCGCCTACTACCCAGACTGGGCTTGCAACATCCAACCGCCAACTGAACTTCCGGTAGCGAATCTGACGCACATCTATTACGCGTTTGTCGGCCTAAATAACGATGGCAGCATCTACCTCACGGAGCCAGACACGGCTGGAAAGACTGGTTCAGCATATCTGTCATCGACGAAATGCCTGACAGCACTACGAGATATGCGAGACAAGTACAAGCCGGAGCTGAAACTGCTTGTGAGTGTTGGAGGCGGAAGCGGTAGCACCAATTTCACGATTGTCGCCCGTGATTACACAAGGCGTGCAAAATTCGTGCAGCAATTAAAAGACTTGGTGGATCAGTATTCATTTGACGGAGTTGACAGTATGATTGGCCTCGTTATTTGACTTGACCACGGACTTGACTAACTCAGAGACAGTTGATTGGGAATCGCCAGCAAGTGTGAACGAAGGTACTTATTATCTGCAGCTATTGAGGACGTTACGGTCGAACTTTCCAGCCGGCAGTTACACTCTTACTGCCGCATACACAGGCACACTCTGGGCTCTCGGTGCCATCGACGTTCCAGAATGTATATCCAACGTCGACCAATTCAATATCATGGCATACGACTACTACGGCCCGTGGAACAGAACCAGTGGATATCATGGACAGCTCTATTCGGCTACCAAGGGCGGCGATAGTGGATCTGATGCGGTGTCGTACTGCCTAAAAAATAGCACTGTTCCTTCCGAGAAGCTGGTTTTGGGTATTCCACTCTATGCACAAGGTTTTCCAGACGTTGACGGCCCGGATATGACATGGAGTCTTTCCGCGATGTCGGTGGACGGTATTCAGATCCAATATAACGATCTGGGTATTGGCCCATCCGGAACTGATGTCTACTACAATGGGGCACTGGTTGGAGCGAGCATCTATAACGAGTCGAACAACATATGGTACACTTTCGACAACGAGCAGAGTGTCAACGCGAAGGCATCTTTTGTTATGTCTAGGGATCTTGGGGGCGTATTTTTCTGGCAGGGAACGGGCGATCTACTGGGATCTAGGGCGTCTTTAATAAATGTTGCCGCGCGCGTGCTGGGCATTGCTTCATAAATTGCTGTACTTCTTTTCTTGGCTTGACTTAGTTTAATACTGTAAATACAAAATTCGCTTTATAGTACTAGACTCAACTAAAAGTTAAAGCCACGAACCAGAATCACCCACCCTTTTCATTCCCTCTACACAAACCTCACATGCATTCATATCAGAACAGGGGCGCGTTCGAATACTTTTTGGCAAACAATCCAAGTGCCTTTATGGGAAAATAAAATTTGTAATTTGGATACTCAATCATGCTATGTGGCCCGTTAACATCGCACTAACAAATGGACGAAGAAGAGCTCTATGCAGCTTAAGCACTTACCAGCTTCGGTTAAAGACTCCCTCAATGCCTTCCTGCTTCCATTCGCCATTAGGCTGTTGTCGGCTCATGATTAGGCGGATACCGCGCTTAATAACTTCTATATCTGGGTATTCCGCCAACATTAGCGCAAGACATGCCCACGCGGTGTTAACAACCTGCGTCTGCTCGTGAGGTACGTATGTAAGTGTTTCGCATGACTATATTCATGTTATTATTGGCGTAGCAGCAAATGAAGCAATCAATAAACCTACCCGGTAGCTCTCGCCCCAACCTCCGTCAGCCTCTTGACGCTTGGCCAGGAAATGACAGCCCTTTCGAACAACCTCACTATTTGCATACACTTCACCCTGGTATGACAAGGCCTCAATAGCGAACATGGCCGCGTACGTGAAACAAATACCCCACGACCCATACCAGCCGCCGTTGGCGTCCTGCTCGGATTTGATGTACGATATGGCGTCGTCGATTGCTCGGACTACCTCATTCCGTCGATATGAAGAGTGATCTCTGAAATATGACAAGCCGATAACGACAGAGTCCGAGCATTCCACATAAGGATACTCAACCATAATATTTCCAAAGACCTCGGCAGGGTTCACGAGCTCTAGCAATGGCGTGCCGCGAATCTTTTCGTACGATGAAAAGCTTCCCGGCGAGAAGTTGCCCCGGTTCTGCAGACTTAAAAGGACATCAATTGCTGGGTAGATGCGTTCGTCTGAAACTAGAGTCTCGATAAACGGTAACTTCTGAACCATCAAAACGGCTTTCAACGCTTCAGCAGTGCAATCGCTGACAGTGTAGCCCTGGTGCTTTGTGGAGAATGGCCAGCAACCCAATCGATCGTCACGATAGCTTCCGGCAGTACAGTTCTCAGTAAACTGCGAATTATCCAAGAACTTGAGGCCCTTCTTCACAGTCTCCCGGAACTCCGGCAAATCGCCCGCTCCGATGGTGCAAATTGTTTGCAGAGTAAAACTAGTATCCCAGCATTGAACCCCATTTGTACCCATCATGAGCATACCCTCCTCGCTTATGTACATAAAGTCAGCAAAGCGTTCCTTATGACGGAGGAAATTCTTTGAATTGGGGCCTTCTTCGCAGTAGATCACAATTGCGTTGAGAACATTGTTAATAGGACCAACGCACAAAAAGTCCGTATTCTGATTCTCCTTACGAATTAAGTCAACCACGATCTCTCTCGCTTTTTGCTTAACCCAATCCGGCCGGATGAATTTCTCCCACAGAACCATTGCGGAATTGACAAAGTTCAAAATTGTCGTATGTGGGTAATAAATGTCAATCTCAGAGATATCATTCCTGTGTTTTGCGAAGTCTATTGTATCATATGGACAAGTATATATTTCTGATCGTAAGGACTCTAGCAACGGGTCTAATGGAGCTTTCACTTTCTCGGAGTAAAGGTAGCCCATTGGGAGGTACACCTGGCGACAGTGAATCCACCATTTGCTGGGATGGAACGGAAGCCAATCTGGAAGGGCCCTGAAGAGGTGTTAGCGCCTAATGGTGAATGTAACTCAAACTGTCCACCATACCATATATCCGGAGGAATGGGGTTGACGCCGTCCCACTCATACAGATTGAGAAGGGAGAGGAAGACCTTGCCCCATTGTGGACATCCCACAGCACCACCTGTGACAATGTTAAATAAAACTTCCAAAAAAAGCCAACAATAGTAACGGCAACTACCAAACTTGTGAAGAGTTTCTCGAGCAGCAACAGCGACGGCGTGCTCTGGAGGCATGCCCATCAGGCGGATTACGACATAGTTGCAAGCTGTGCCAAAGACGGTACTCTTATCCTCAGAATGTAGTCCCCAGCCCCCATCGACTGGATGCGCGGTGTTCGTCAGATAGCGAATAACTTCTATCTTCCATTCCTCAGGAATAGGAGTCTTAGTCACATAATGCGCACCAACGATGCCAATCAGAAGAAACATGGGACCGCCATATCGGCATGCCCAAAGCCCTTTATCAAGCTGGAGCTCCTTAAAAAAGCGTAAGCCATTCAAGGAGGCATCGTAAGGCGTTTCTGCTTTCGGGAGTTCTGGCAGACCCTAAAAGTTCACTTTCGTTAGCATACAAGAATGCAATAACTTGAATTCCGCGGAAGCCAAAAAATTCATACAGTTTCCAGTCCTAGCACATATTTCTCATATGGTGTCTGTGGACGTCTCCTTAGTTCATCGTCGTCTCGAACATAGATCCAATTGAGACGACCAACGTCGTCGGTGTTGAGTCTCCATCTCTCGGGATCCGTACGCGGCAGGTCGCCGCGGTCAGAGCGTAACGGCCTCGTCAATGCTGAACGCGACATGGTGGTTATTTCTGCCTTGTGGATTGATAACAAACCAGTCGAATTTCTGAGAGGACTCTCTAGAGCCGTGACAGGTAGAGATGAACGGCAATAGATAACTACAAGGAGTGTCGAAATCTAGGTTGCACGTACGCTGCACCTACGGGACCCTGGACGAGCAACCCGAACTTGAAAGCCGAATACGACATCCGCACTTTTGGCTCCAAGACAATGTTACTAACTCTGTTGGCTAGCCCAATTCGAACCGTTACTATTTCAATAGCCCTAGCCCAACAGTTAACAAAATTTACCCGGCCTCATGGGGGCTCATGTATGAAATTTTCACTTTTTTGTAGCTATATCGAGATCAGACTTTACTATTTCATATTTTCCACTATTCTGTGAAGTCCAGCAAAATGCATTTGATGTACACAGACGGGCCAGATGGCAAGAGGGTATATACTCTTAAAAAGGTCACTGCGACTGGTGTGATCACCAGGTCCGCGCATCCAGCTCGTTTCTCTCCGGATGACAAGTATTCTAGACAACGTGTTACTCTCAAGAAGCGGTTCGGATTGTTATTGACTCAACAACGTAAGTTTGCTTTGCTTTGAAGTGAATATTCTTAGAACTGTGGATCGTTTATATGTTGGAGGTGCTAACAATGTTTATATTTAGCTGAGCTCAAGGTTTAACTTCGCGTGGCGGGTGTACGATACATGAGTTAGAGTGCCAATGCACTAAAATGGAAAATTTTTGGATGTAAGAAAACGGGAACGACTAGAGATCTAGTGCAGATAGAATTAGTGGCAGTATTTTAATGCTCATGGTGAGATCACTGCGTGACGTTTGGGAAATAGTTCAATAATGGTATTGCAACACAAAATCGTGCCTGGCAGCTCACTACATAAGTTATTTTCACCGACGGCCATAAACGTCGACGTGTATCGCAGACAGTTAACAAAGCAGCGGACAAATGTAGACGTTCTTCTAACGTGTTTTGATAAAACAAACCATGAATACCATTAGTTCCTATAACAACGCCAAGCTTTTATCCAAATGTCAAAAAATTGTAGAACCCTGAATCGCATCTACAACTTTCGGCGCCTATCGTTGACATATCTGCCTTTACCAACCTTCACTCCAGTCTTGGTGTAATCCCGCTTGTAAGAACCGCTCGCGAAAGGCGATCCCATAGCGTCGTTTCCGCCACCTCCAATCCACTCTTCAAGCAGTTTCTCGTTATGGCGCTTCCGCCAGGCGTCATTCTTGACAGCCTTAAGATATTCCTTCTGATCTTCTCGTAGCAAAATCTCCTCCATTCCCTCGCCACCCTTCATTCTATTTCTTTTGCTTTGCGGATTAGGCAAACTGTATCTATTACCTCTATGCGACCACTGGAAATTCTTCTTCAGATGAATCTGCAACTGCCCAGTCGCCGCTGACGTAGTGACGGTACATCGTAGAAGAGTCGCACCGCCGCATCGAGGACAAAACAGCTTAGGTTTATCGCCCATAGACGGAGATGTAAGAAAGAAGCAAGCATGACATCGAAGCATCCAGCTTCGGATTTTGCTAATCTGTCGGCCAGACTGAGGATTTATAACATTAAGGCCGATCTGCATAGCCACATTCTGCATTGCAAAATCACCACTCGCCATGCCGACTTTTAGTTTCTTCGCTTGCTCAAAAGTAGCCTTACTGCCAGTTGGGTTGCCAAGAATACCGTCCAGGATCTGCTGGTGCTGAAGATTCTCAGGTGTTATCCAGCCCTCCTCGTCCTCGTCTTCGCCCTCCTCGTCCTCGTTGACTTCCAACTGAGCCTCCTCTGTACCGCGCTCGTCAGTTTGGGCAACAGATACTGAATCGTTAGGTATGTCGGAACCATATTCAGCTTTCTCAGGCACCTGAGAGTCGATATGCTCTGACTCATTGCTGGCTAGAATAACTGTCTCGGGATAGCTCTCGGTTGCTGCAGGCTCCTCGTCGAATACAGCAGATGACTCAGGCAGCACCGCAGAAATAGTCCGTGGTGGTTTCTGTTTGCGACTCTTGTCGTACTTCTTTCCACTTCGCGGCTTTCGTGTAATCTTACTCCAACCGTCGTTGTCATCAGGAGCTGGAGAGTTGTCGTTGGTGTTGGTGGACATTGGCTCGTGAGATTCTTGGGACTCATAGTTCTGCTCAGTAGAAGCAACTGTGGGACTTTCGTATGGCTTATCCTGTATGGAATTTCCCGATCCAATATTTGCACCATGCATTTTCCGACTAATTTCCTCCACCTGTTGCTCGTCATCTGCCTTGTCGGCAGTGTTGGATTCAGATCTGATCTCGTTCTTAGCCAAAGGACTAGGCCCATTGATTCGACTTTGCCCTGGAGACTTTCGTAGTCTCCAGTCTCCCTGGTTTCTCTCGCACTCCAATTCGTAGGTCAGGGCCAAAATCTGTATATCCGTCGAGCTCAATACTGCGTAATCACCAGTTTTCTTTGCAAATTCAGAAACTGAACAGACGTTAGAAGAACCTACCTGATCTACGACACCAGAAGAACTTACCTATTTTTATATTCTCCATGGACGGCTGCTTTAAACTTAATTTATCTCCCCATAGTAACAAGTTCTGGCGAGCACGTTCATCCCGAATCTCATTGTATACCGACGGTGTGGTGAAAAATTCATCGGCAAGAGAGGTGAGCGTTGAATAGCCGTTTGTGATGAGCGGACCAGCGTCCAAAATTAGACAAGACACCATGACGACAAAACTAAGTACGTTTCTATCGTTGCAATATTCATCGACTGCACAAATCAAAGCTGAAGTGCAAACAGTTGTCGTGGGCTAGCGCGGCGCGAACAAATTTTTGGTGCGGCTCAGATGTCAAATGCAGGGTAAGTCCTGCTTTTTTGACGAGGTTTAATCATTTGCTCCCAACACAAATCGATATAGAAATCTTCCCACATATTATTCATCAACTCAAAATTAGTACATTATGCCATCAGCAACTAACGAGAACGAGGCCACCGGATCACCTGAGGTTCCGCAAGATGAATTTGTGGACCAGGAAATGGCTGACGGCGAATTTGAATTCGATGGAGAGATTGATCCCAACAAGATCCAGATTGTATGACTGCTGAAATGAGTTTTTGTTGTGGAGGACAAATCTAAGTAAATTATAGCTCCCTGGTGCGTCGGAAGATGGTTGTGCTGCTTCCTTCAGAATCTTACAAGAAGATCACACCTTGGGTAATGCGCTGCGATATATGATCATGAAGAAGTAAGTACGGAATGTAGGTAGAAGCATATTTACTAACGTCGACCAAATCAGCCCTGAAGTTGAATTTTGCGGGTACTCTATACCTCATCCTTCCGAGGCTGCCATGAACCTCCGAATACAGACTTACGGTATGGATCTGTTATGAACACGTTACTTTCGACTTTGGCACTAATAATATTCCTATAGGAGAAATTACGGCTATTCAGGCTCTTGAGAAGGGATTAGATGACCTTCTTGATCTATGCAGCCATATTGAGGATGAATACCGACAAGCTGTTGAGGCTGGAAATTATTCTACCGTTGAGCCTTAATGTGCAACACCTTGATTCATTGTAATTGAGAATTCCGGCAAAAGGATTAGTCATGGGACTTTGTCACTGGCGTTATTTCGTGGTTTGATAATTTAAAAGTTTATGTAACATTTTCGACAAAAGGCAATGGGTTCTTGCTAACCAACTATTTTACCGGAGATCGTCGTTTAGATTGCCAATCAGACTTACATGTATATGACATCCCCAGTCACTGCCCATGACAATCTCATTCACGAGTGTGATATGGCATATGTCAGTAGAATAGCTTAAACGTCGTTGTATTCCCTCCGCGCAGATAACAACCCACGGGATTCCTTGGTCGGGAGAAAATGGACAAATAGTCGCGGTTTGAAGTTCGTGTCTTTTATCACATCATGACCGTCGTTGCCGTCCAAATGATGGATCGTTTGCTTCCTCTGACGAAGGATTCGCAGCTCCGTCGTCGTGTCGTTCGACTTCAGCTATTTTCTGGTATTCATGACCAGGCACTATTATTGTGTTAGCAACAGCTGTCCTAAATATAAGGTCGTCCTGATCCCGTAATCATCTTCAATTAAAACATTGACTGCCGCACTGACCTCGATTCTTCATGTCTTCATATCGTTGCCGTCGTCGTTCGTTCAACTGTCTATTTCGAGACGCAAAAGTTAGTAACCATTGCAATAACTGCGCCATGTCCCCGACAAAAGAATCTTACAGTTTGACAACGATGTATGTGCCGACTGTGGCCGCTGCTGCAATTGCAAACCCTTTCCTGCAGTGCAAAATGGTTAAAAAATATAATACAATCAATGATTCTGGATCAGATCATACAAGATTTTCCCTGTACTTTGATTACTGCTCATTTTAACCTTTACTATGATCCGGAAACAGATCTGTAATACAAACTGAAATTATAAATAGACGACGAACGGTTACTCCCAGGCTGATCGACGAAATGCCGACGATAATAATTTTTGGCAATATTGAGCTTAGTTATGATCTCCGCAGCAATCTTGTAGTGAATCGAACTTGCTGTCTGTATCAGACGTTCTGTATGCTCACTCAATCGTATATAATAGAGTATATATTTGTAACAGAATCGTCTATGGTCTTAGTTTGTTGAAGTTTGTGCAATTAATGCTAGTCAGGGATGGGTCGACGTAAATTATGCGCAGCAGGCCAACGTGGGATCGATCGCCGTACGTTGAGCACGGCGGTCACGGTTCCCGACCTTACCATATGATTTGTAGGGAAGGGCATATCAACTGCAGCAAGCACGCGCCATACTTGGTTCTATCCGAGGCATTTATTTTGCACGCCATCGAATTAAAATACTAAGCCAGCATTGGTAGGTCTACAGCACTAATATACAAATTCACAAACCCCAATCCAAAATGCCCAATCAACGACTGCGACAGCGCCAAGACAACTAGTCCTACGACACAAAAACACCTTTCTCCAGTACCTAAAATATATACATTAGCATTCGCAATCCCAAATCCGGACGATAGATAGACAGTGACCGTACCGGTGTCTCATTTTCCCATGCTAGCCAGTCACTCCGTTTCGTAGGCAAGACGCCCATACTGCCCATCTTCCACACTCCAACAGCAATTGTCGCTAACTGTAACGCGATAAACACTAGCTTCGCCTGTAGGATCCTGGAAAATGTGCTTTCACTCTCATACCGCGCAAAAGTAGGTCCGACGTTGGCAATTGCCTTCACGGGGTTGGAGAACAGCATGAATGTCATGGTGAGCGAGAATATCTGTAGTGAGGAACCAGAGAAGTAACTCATAATGGCGTTCATAGGAAGTGATTTTGAAGGAGAGAGCGCAATTTCCCACGCTTTCTATAAATCGAAAAAGACAATTAATTAGATATTATCCGACCGCTTGTGTTGGTTGTGTTACCTTCACTTTGAGTGTATCTCGCTCCTCCGGGGTTGGTCCAAGTATTTCCTTTCCATGCTTCTAACTCGTCATTAGACCCTTAACTCCAAAGATATCAATCAGCTTTCGCTTACTGTTTTTGTGTTAAGAATAATCTCTTTGTTGAAAGCAGGTGGATCAGGATACAAAGCCGTTGATTTCCTATAGTCGCCTCTGTTAATCAGATATGGTCGGTCAATACATTGACTACATACTTCACGACAGTTGAACTAGGCTCGGCATACGAGGTTAACCAATGTGGCGTTGCCATTTTGTATGTTGCGTAGATTTGTTAATGCTTACTGTGTGGGTATTTGTTCCTCCGTACACCTCGATGGTGCTCAGAAACAACGAAGGTAGGGGAACCGACAGGGAGTTGCTAAACCAACCACCAGCCCTGATTGGAATTTGTAAGTTAAACGAGGTAGTTTAGTTGCAACATCACAAGTCCGATGCAATATTAAATAGGACTCCGCCCTTGCCAGCATCATAATGTTGAAACAACGGGCAATGCTCAATGCAACATACTTTTATACTTAGCATATTGAAGCTTTAAGATCTAAGATCTAGTTACCACCTAGGCTTAGTATTAGTTGCAACGTTGGGACGAATATTGTCTAAAGACTCGTTACTCTTGAACCAGGCTCTGCGTCATCATGGCTGGCGCGCGACGGAAGCTGCTCCTCATGGTATGACTGTTATTGCAGTTTCTACAACATAGTAGTAGCTTGTGCTAACTTGGGTTCTTTGCGTAGGGCAGAAGCGGCTCCGGAAAATCGTCAATGCGGAGCATAATATTCAGGTAACAGCATCATTTTGACAGTCAATTAATGCCATTGCTAACGGGGATGTAGTAACTATTCTGCATTCGATACACGCCGGTTAGGTGCCACAATTGACGTCGAACATTCTCATCTGCGTTTCTTGGGAAATATGACACTCAATCTATGGGATTGCGGAGGGTGTGTGTTAGAATTTGCATACTCTGATACTTGATCTAACAATCTGTTCATGCAGACAAGATGCATATATGGACCATTACTTTTCCACCCAGCGCGATAATATTTTTCGTCTGGTCGAGGCTCTAATATTTGTGTTCGATGTCGAATCAAAGGAATTACGGAAAGATATTGAGACATTCGTCCTGTGTCTACGCAATCTATACGAGTTTTCACCGACCGCTAAGATCTTTGCTTTGGTCCACAAGATGGATTTGGTCATTGTGGAGAAGAGACAGGATGTGTATCGTGCATTGATGAAAAGCCTGGAAGACACTTCTGCTATGTTTTCGTTCCAGGTTCAGGGATTCGCGACAACTATATGGGACGAATCTCTGTATAAGGTATGTATCACACACATATGGTCTTTCAACTTAAGTGAGCTAATCAACGGTCTAGGCATGGTCAAGCATAGTCTGCACACTTATTCCCAACGTCACTGTGTTTCAAAAGCATCTCCAAACATTCGCCGATATATCTGAAGCAGATGAAGTCATATTATTCGAAAAGACGACCTTTTTGGTTATCTCGCACGTCACTAACGTCCGGTCGCCTGGCTTCCGATCAGATTCAACGCGCTTCGAGAAAATCAGTAATATTATCAAACAATACAAGCAAAGTTGCAGTAAGCTCCGGGCACAGTTCCAATCATTGTCACTACGAGGGAGCGACTGTACAGCATACCTGGACACTATGACGGCAAATACGATGATCATGGTCATCATGTCGAACAAGACGGATAGTCGGGGGGATCTATTAGGCAACAGCGAAATTAATGGTGACGGCGATGACTCTTTTGCGAGTGAAGCAGAAAACAACATTATTTTAGCTAATATCAAAATTGCGCGAAAGATGTTCGAGAAGATCGAGATGATGAATCCAGATGATCGATAGACTTCTTGTATAGTTCCGTTTGAGAATATAATCGAAGCACATCACTGATTTGCCATTGGCCGGAGTTATGTAATATAATAGGACTGTTATGTGCATTTTAAGTGTTATGTATGTCTACTTAAATTGTGTATAGACTCTATCTATCCACGTACAAGTAATCGGTATACAGGCATCACCGTGAACTGTTAACAGTACGCTATTTCGTCAGAGAATTCTACTATCTTGAAAATACTTGGGTCAATGTGATAATTATTCATAATATAGTACAAATTATTACCAAAAAAAATGCATCGACAACTGACAATGAAAAATGCTACAAAAAATACTATACATACTTCCGTATAAATGCACCAAAATCAAATTAAGCTACTGTATGTTATTCAACCTCTTAAATTCGTCCCAGGCCTTATTAAGAGATACGAACACGCCTTGTGCAATCATTTTCTGCTCCATGGTAGCGTTGGCGGCAATTTTATCCGGATGCGTCTTCGCCACAGCCTTCATGTAGTTTATCTTAACTTTCTTTGGCACTACCAAATCAGCCATGCTAACTTTTGCCCATCCAGTCTCTGCCCACAGAATTGTGTCCAGAGATCCTATCAACGCACGGAGGTTGTCTTCCTTTCCGGATCGCCAAGCGGCCAGCTTCTGTTCCACCTTATCATGCAATGCAAACTTCTCTGCATCCTGCGCCTCAGCCTCGTCATTCATCTTCTGTAATCGTTTCAACGCCGCTTGGGCCGCAACGCTATCCTCTACACTTGTCGGTTTCGTTGGTTTGGGCGTAGATCTAGCACTGCTCGCATTTGACGATGGAGCCGATTTTGGCTTTGGAGTCAAAATGTTCTCGCACCGACGTTTTCCGTCAATAGCAATTTTACCGCCTCTTCCAGCTTGAACGAGCTCGTCCCATGCGTTGCGAGCTTCTTTAAACCTCTCGAGCTGTTCTAATGCTTCAGACTTTCGCTGTAGCAGTTTCGCCCAAATTTCAACCAGACTCTTGCCTTGTTCATACTCCTCATCGATGCCTCTTGATGGACCGATAATCGTCAATCCTTCATCTGCGTCCGTCACGGCGCCCTTCATATTTCCCAGCTTCAGCAAGCAAGCTGCTCGGTTGGATAATAGCACTGTTCGCAGTAGATGCGTAGATGGAGTCAAATCAAGTGACTTAGAATACAGTTCGTTCGCCTGGGTGAAGTCGCCACGCTTGAATGCTTCCATACCTTCCATTCGCGATAGTGTAATTTCGTCCTTTTGAATTGAAGACAGGTCGACCCTAGGTCTCACCGGTCGTAAAGGTCGTTTAGGTGAGGGAGGACGAGGTGCTTGGGCAGCTCTTGCAGAAGCACGAGAGGTGGATGCGGACGACGCTGGCGGGCGATTGGACATTGCAGGAGTGCTAATCGACTGCGGTTGCGGTACTCGAGGCATTTCCTGGCGTAAGGAGCTTGGCCGAGGAATCGCCAAGCTGCCGACTTGCGACGATGTTGATACCGGTCGAACTGGCTTTGGCGGTCCAGAAGGCGCCTGTCGCCTATAGGGACCTTCCTGTTCTAAGAGCATTGCTTCCAGTGTCGCTGTAATATCATGAGGTTCATGACTCCTATCGTTCGGCATCGGTGACTCTAAATCGACTTCTTGCGCATCATGGTCATATTTATATCTATGCTGATTTCGCATCCATCGCGGATTTTCTTCCGATATCACACCCGACAGGCCACCTGTAGTGTTGTATTCTTCGACAGCTTTCGCAACTCTGTCCTTGCCCTGCTTCCATAAAACTTCGGCCCTGCTCCGCAATTGGGATGACAAGCCCGACGCCAATTTCCCAAGGTCCTGTGCAGTATGCTGACCTGACAATTGTGGAATTTTGAAACCTAGTGATGCTCTACTGGTACTGTCTGAAGTAGTACCATTGCTATAAACCGACGGCATTTCTTGCAATTCTCCATCGTCCCAAAAACTCATATGCCCTGGCTCCTCGGAAAATCGTCCTCCCCCTCGCCTACGGTCGTCTGCACGAGAAACGAGCACGTCGTCATCGATTGTAGATTCAATGTGCGCCAGTGACTGTCCACGTCGCTGACTTTGGGAAGACTGCTGTTGCCGTCGTTGCGTTTGCATCTGCTTAGCCTTCTCGTGCGCCTCATTCAACAGGATATCGACTGCCTGTTGAACATTCAAACCATCGTCGGTCATTGCTAACGCGCGCCGCGCATGGTCCGCGCTGAACCCCATATCCACCAATTCAGCCACGTGCGGATCTCTTGCATCCGGTTCGACACCTCTTCTGTCCTGAGAGACAAAACTTAACCTTTCGGACAAGATTGCTCGCGATGCACTCGAGTTAGGTGGAGGAGTTGGTGACGCGTGCGACTGAAGCACCGGTTTCGAAGATTCGGGAGCTGATGAGACAGCCTGTGCTAACGGACCAAGAATGTCTTCATCATCAAGAAGATTGACGCCCGTGCTGGTGGCAGCTGTTGCCGATACAGGTGCCGTCGAAAACGGCGGCCCAGACGTCCGTGCCTCTTCTGCGCCTAATTGTCAATCACGATCCTGTCAAGTAATATAATGGCAGTGACGAGATAATGGCCTACCTTTGATGCTACTGTCTAACAGGTCAAAGCTGAGACCAGACGCCCAATCGTCTCCCTTGGTACTTACCCCTAGGGAATTGAATATCTGGTCCCGCGTCTTCTGTTGCTCATTGAGACTCCTGTTCGCAGATGCCTGCTTTCTTGCAGTCGAGAAGGACACCAAAGAAGCAAATGAATCTTCAGCATGCTTCTTCGGCGCTGCGGCGACGTCATTCTGTGTCGTGCCCTGCGGGGATGCACGACTAGACGACGTAGATGCCGATAGCGCTGGTTGCGAAGCTGCAGCAATTGCCGACTTGAACAATGGCAACGGTGTCGCAGTCGTCGTAGCCGGTTGCGATGGTTGCGAAGTTGGCTCCGAGGTAAAGGACAAGTCTAACAGATCATCCATTGTGTGCCATGGACGCCTTGTGCTGCCGGCCGACTATATGGATGTCCTAAAGCTGAATGTCTCGGACCTCAACATTAGGAGATGCGGTCTCTATCCCTTTCGAAGTAAATGTGCACTAACTTGGTACCGTTAGTACGGCAACAGACATGTATCTCAACATGAAATGACGTTCGTGCTGTCCCCATAACTATCAGAGTTATGCCACAATTTATTGAGAATTGCAACTTTATATGCAGATGCAGTGAGCCCACAGCTTGGGCACGTGAAATTCCGATATTTTTGCGGCAAACAGTTTGAGTGTAACATTAACGAGGCTTGGAGCATCTGCCATTCTCCACCAACAATGTCGTTTGTGAGGGAACTAGTAGGACGTTTAGCGTTCGGTGCATCTACAGTGTCACGGAATGTATCTATAACCGGCGGCATGCTACCTCATTGCGTATCGAGAAGTGTGCGCAATCAGCTTTCTTCACAATTACAATCAGGCTCTCAACTGCAATTCGTGCGTTATGCTACTAAGAAGGCGGCGTCGTCAAGAACGAACGACTACAACTCGAAGGGCAAGCGATTGGGCTTGAAAAGAGCTGAAGGTTTGCGATATTTGCTGTGTATTGTCGAGCCTGCTGACTTTGACCACGTAGGTTCCGAAGTGAAAACTGGACAGATTATTTTCCGTCAAAGAGGAACGAAGTGGTTCCCAGGTGAGAATGTATGCTGAAACTTGTTGATTATGGAACTATCAGATACTGATTGCCTAAATAGGCCAGCATCGGACGAGACCACACGGTCTTTGCTTTGGAACCCGGATTCGTGCGTTACTACAGAGACCCATTCCATCCTGAACGAAGGCTCATAGGAGTCGCGTTGTACCCGGACATGAGGTTGCCTACATCGCATTGGCAACCACGCCTTAGACGTTTCGGTCGTCTGCCAATTTCAGATCCTGTGGAAGCAGAGAAGGAGAGGACTCGCATTAGCAGGAAAGAGTACTATGGTTGGCTCAAGAAAGAAGAACAAATGGCGAAACGAATGGCGGACAGGAAAAAAGGAGGAACGCAACCAGAACAGTATGAGTAGTCTTGTTAAGGTAGATATAGAGTTCATGATGTTATATGGTACATAGGGCTTTGTCGATCTCTCTGAAGATTACAACTACTTTTTGTGTTGCATACAACCATTCCCTTTCTTCATAGTTCTCGCACATTAAACCTTGGAAAGGCGACACATTACGACACGTATTCCAATTAGTAGGGAATTGATACAAAAATCGTACATAAACGAACGACTCAAAAATACAAATCCCAAAGTCCTATAATATTCCCTAATATTTCAACGCACCCTTGGTAGACCGCCGTTCAGCGGCTCGAGCCAATTTTTCCACTCGACCCACCATCTCACCCAGGCATTGTAGCTCCTCTTGGGATCCAATTGGACCAGGATGCATCTGTATACCTCGGTACAGGGCGGCGTGTATGTCATTCGCAAAATGCATGTAACGTTCCTCGCTCTGTATATGAGCATTCAATGTCATTACCCGTTCCGGAAGTTTGGACAATGGCGTCGAGAGCTGAAGCAAAATGTTCTGAAAGGAAATTCAGTATGGCAAGGATATGAATACAGGTGAGCTCACATACCTTAATAAGATTTCCAAGTTCTGAAACTCCTAGGCTATCAACGTGATCCATTTGCAGTCTATAATAAAGTTTATCATGTCTAAGCGCAGTGACCCTTCGTGCATCTACAGTCTGTTAATAAATCACTCAGGTGACGGCTACAATTAACTGAACTCACCTGGCATTGCACTTGGTCCGAGGACTTTAGCATTGCCCTTTAGGTTTGCAATCTCTTTGTCTGCCTCCCCAAGTAACCTTTCGAGCTCTTCAATTACTTCCGTTGAGGATGCACGCTTTAGTTTAGGATTATGGGAATGGCGTGTGCTCGCATGTCCATGTTCAGTTGATATGGTTTCCTTAAGCGCAGAAGATATACGACGCGTTCCATATATTGCTGGCACCGACGGCTCAGATGCACGCAACATACTCGCTGCGGGGCCAACTGACGATATACTCGGCCTTCGCTCACTGATGTCAAACGCCGCCATATTAGATTCCATTTGAGAATGCCTTTGGCCACTAGTATCCTGATCCTTCTGAGATAATTCACTTAGTGAGCCCCGTAGTTCAGTGATCTCAGCTTTCGCTTGCTCCAGGTCTTGCTCTAGTCGCAGCGAATGACGCAGCGAATCGTTTAAGGACTCTAATAGTCTACTCTCCTCATGATTGCGCACTCCTATCTCACGGCGTCTAGTGCTTCTATCGTCGTTATAGATTGCTGAGACGGTTGTCGGCAGGGAATGTAGCCGTCGAACTGATGATTCATCTACTATTTGACTTTGATTTGATCTGATTGGTTGAGGATGGATAACAACAGGTTGTATATGATTTACCGGCCACCGAATTGTTGTATGATCATCTTCAAACCGCAAGGCATCATTGCGACGCTCCCCTCTTGATTGATCTAATTCCTCTATTCCATGGAAACTTAATTCTTCTTGTTGGGATGTTGGATAAGCATTAGCGTCTTCCAAGATCACACGCCGCAGGGGGTGAGAATTGAGTGACGACTGCACAACTGGCTGTGATGGTTGGGCAACATGTGACTCGAGGTCATTCAGTTGCCTGGGCGATGCTGGCTCAACGTACATACTATGCGACAACGGCTGTCGAGCAGGCTGTCGAGCAGGCTGTCGAGCGTCCCCTCGCTGTAATTCTTCGATAATTTTGCCTCTGTTTTCACACTCTTGCGATAGTCCGCGAAGCTGCCTTAGCAAGAAGATATAGTCGTCACGCGTCAGATGATCCTCATCGTCAAGCGGGGAATTGACTGAGTGATCCTGTACTAAAGAAGTGTTGTCTTTCTCCTGGTGTGAAATACTGTTCTCAGAGTCCGCCTCCGATCTGTGCGACACTGTGTCACTCGATGGAACGGACTTTTTGGCAACATCGTCATTTTCGAAAACTGTAGGAGCCAGTTCACCGGTCCGAGAGATAGCATTATTTACGGGCTTCTCGTTCGGTTTATAAGGAGGCTCCGATTGTCTTCGTGCACTCCCTTCCGAGTAATGCCGAACATGCTCACGAGGACTGCCATTATCGCTGACAAGTGATGTGTCAGACTATCCTTCGTCAGTCCAAAATTATATGTAGTCACTGCATCGGCTTGAACTCACCTCAGCTACTTTTTTTGACATGGGTGGATTCTTCAATCCATTCTTGCCATTACTGCTATAAATCAACGAATCACTCAACGGCGTAGAAATTCTAGAATGAGACTCCAATAGGCTGCGCACAGATTCCGGGGATGGATGCTTTAGATTGAACTTGTCCAGTAACTTCGCAAGATGCGTGATATGGTTCAACTGATGATGGAGCTCGAGAGCATCTATGATGTGGTCAGACGACGCGTCCTTTGGCAGTAGGTTATACTCAGAAGGCCCAGTACCATCTTCTTCTGATAGAGTACTTAGAGTACTTATTTCTGTCGCATGTTTAAGTGATGGTGGACTATCTGACGCCCACCGGTAAACTGTCGACTGTGTGTTCTCCAACACTGACGGAACCGAGAACATGTTATGGGTTTCCGACGGTGCGACCATTTCCTTAATTTCAGAATTTAACCACCGTATATACAACTACACATTCAAATTCAAAATATATGAAGCGTAAACGCGCCCAGGGCGTCTAGCTCAATTGGGTTGCAGTTGTTCGGTAGATTTGGGGAGGCGATGCTTTGTTTTGTTTACGCGTGTTGAGGTCCTCCGCGGCGCACAGAATCCGTAATATTGAGGGGTTTGTGGATAAGGTCATCGAACAAACTTTATTGCTACACGTTAATGATACAACGTCGAATCACCACTTGATAGCATTTATTCCAAAGACTATTGTATTAAGCATATAGAGATCTGCTATCGAGGATGTCCGCTTCATCTCAGTCGCCGAAGAAGCGTTCTCGGAAAGCATCTGGTTCACCAGCAGCCAATACTCTAAACAAACCAGCGCCAGCTGCGTCACGACTGTCGTATCCAGCACAACCTCATCCGTTGCGGCAAACCTCATTCCCCAAAGATTTCTCTAGTGATGACAGAAGAGATGGTGATGAGTCAGCGGAGGGGTACTTTGGAAACTTTAGTGGAGCTGGACCAGAAAGAGGCCAGGAGGACGACGAAGGGGTAGAAGATGACGATTTTGATGTTACACGGCAGGCTATAAGGCGTGGCGGTAATGATGACGATGACGACGACGACGAAGACGACGATGGGGGATTGTTTAACTTTTCATCGGTGGCTCTAAAGGCTGACAATAGCAAACGAAGCACGTCGGGTTCAAAACGGCCTCGGGACGCGGGTGTCTTCGACAAAGAAGACGGACTAGCGAAGACTGCTGAAAGTGCGAGTGGAAGTGATGATATGTTTGCTGAATTGTTTCCAGATGCCACGAATTTTGGCGTCGACATTGATGAAGCTGAACTTAGTAATATGGCTGCTGAATTACCAGATGATTTAAACGACATCGCGAATATGGTCTCAATCGACCAAGGCACCAATCAATTGCAGAAGAGGCGACGGATATTTGGTCCAGGAATGAGCCAAGAGCAGATCAAGTGGGGAATCCTACAATATTATCGTTATACCAAGACTGACCATGCCATAGATTGCTCATATCTTCATTTACCGACGATCAAATGGAGCGTTACGAAACTTTTCGAAGAGCCAATATCAGCAGAGGCGGTGTTAAAAAGTTAGCAAATGCAGTTCTCAACCAATCTATTACAAACAACGTTGCGGTGGCCATCTCGGGATTTGCAAAGGTATTTATAGGAGAGGTTATTGAGCGTGCTTTGGACGTGCAGCGGCGTATAGATCCGCAAGATCCTTTGAATCCTTACGCTCCTCCAACGCCATTGTTACCCGAGCACATACGAGAAGCCTGGAGGTTGTATAAGCAAGAGACCGCATTAGTACCCGCTGCTCATTGGCGTCGCGCAGGAGGACAAGGCGATGGCAGAATGTTTCGATGATTGTGATGAAATTGTATGTAACTTAAACACTGTGGATTCCTTTGGAGTTATTGGCTATTTATCTGCAAACTATATGGAATACGAAGTCATAATCTCCCTTACTACATTTAATAATCTATATCCAAGAAAATTCAGTTGGAATTTATGAATTTGATTCAGCAATTGGAGCGCAAACATACATTGAGCTCGGATCTAGCAGATAAACTACATTGTACAACCTCAACTAAGCATACAAGATAACAATCCGACCATATAATGCGTCAAACCTGGAATCAAGGAGCGGTTATGCACCAAGACGATGGCCAGCGCCATAGAAGCCGCCCTTCGCCGGATTCGGGGGAACGTAGTCTTCAGTCATGCGTCGCTCGACCCGGACATCCACGTGCTGACCAGGGTTTACATTTAGAAGATGCAATGGAGCGCGACTAAAAAACACATTAGCTTCACACTGTGCACATAGTTACACAAGTCAGCTCGTACCCGCTATTGATAGCACGCAGGATTTCCTGGTTAGCCGGATCATCGTATCTCAACAGCGCACCATTCTCGACACTGAATCCGTCACGCCAAAAGGTAAGTGTTCGAGTGACAGGTGATGCATCAGGCTGTGATCTGCTCGAGCTAGTGTCCGGAACAGTTCGCGATTCAACGGTCTCGCTTCCGAGAACATGCCCTATATCGACGTCAGCACGTAGTATCGCACATGGTCGCAGACGACTTACCAGAGCCAGTGAATCTACTCTGAGTCGGCTGCGCACGAGCCGGAGGCTCCTCCTGGCCGCCGCTACATACTGTTAGATTCATTGATTCCATTGAAGAGTACTTTTACCACCCAACTCACAGTTCAGCTCTCCGTAAAAGATCACGAACAAGTCTGTGCCGGTCGCTATCGGGGTTCTGAACGGCCAATCCCGACTTCTCGCCACCAGCAAAGAGATCTTCTGGCTGACGTCGTCTGGACGGACTTCCAAAACTCGACCCTTCGTCATCTGAGCCTGGCTGTGCTGAAGGCGATCGCGATCCGAATGGAGAACGGCTGGCACCGTCGTCATTATTCAGGTCGGCCAAAGTTCTCACGCGTCTGGACGACGCACCAGGTCTCTTTGAACTATCTTCAGACATCTTGGATATTCCGCCACTGCAATAACAACGAGGTTAGCAGAAGTACTCAAAACTTAGGTGTTGATGTGATTGTGCCGCGAAACCAAAAAAACCTAAGAACACCACTGAAGTCTGGCGAAGGTTGGGTTACCCTCGCTCAAATCACAATCAAAAATATCATACCCTAAAATATGACCGCCGATCGATGATGGGATGCCGCTCGCTGGAATGCTAGTTTCTTCTTCGTCAAAGTCTTTGTCGAACTCTTCTGGTTCGTGGAATCCGGAAGAGTGGATGGAAGCGGAAGGATTGCCTGCGTCAGCGGCTGAGAAGAATGCGTCGACAGCTGCCTAATACCCAATATCTTTGATCAGAATCACGTCTTAAATTGTCAACAGGCCCGATCCCGTAACACACAATTGTAGCATGCAGCATAGCAAACTACACTAGAGAAATCTACAATATTCTCTCAAATGACCCAAAGTTACGCCAGTATGGGCCCAGGTAATTACCAATCGTATACTTAAGTGTACTTACATCCAAGTCCCAACCGACGCTCTCTAGAAAAGCGCCAGCCTCTTCAGGGGAAGCCTGAGTCAGTTCTATAAATTGTAGTTTCAAAGTTTCATTATCATCTAAGTCCGACATCTTGAATTTCGAGATAAAATGGCCCGATCAACGCCCTTCAAATTTTTCGACGATGTGATTGAGGGATCGAATGTTCAAGACTGTCGATCGGACATCCCCACGTAACAGTTACATCACGTGACTTGTTTGTAGCCGCACGCTCTCATGATTCGGACACGTAGCTTGCAATCGAACCGGAAACGATTCTCTGTAATAATCGGTTCTAACATAGTATTCCGGCGCAATTGAACTTTTGGCTGTTACAAGCTAGTGAGATCGCTTGGCAGGGTTAAGATATGAAGGTCCTTCTCTGGGCGGCAGTGTTTCTGCAGACACCGCTACTTGTACTTGCGCAATTTGATTTCAGCTTCGAGCACATGTTTGAGAGTGCCGCAGGTGGTGGCCGGGGAGATCACACACAAGGCAGTCCGATGTGGTACGAACAAAACTATGAAAACGGTAGGTGCAACCTGAATTCCGAAGTTGTTCTCCTAGATCTAACATGTAATGATTGACAGTGCAGTGTAACGATTACGTGTGCCAAGATACACTCGCATGCGTGAAGAAGCCAGTCGATTGCCCTTGCGTTTTCCCAGATTCCGAAGAGAAATGCATGTTACCGGATAAAAAAAGTTATGTTTGCATATCAAAGGTCGGTAGGGGTTGTTCATTTGTTGAAAAAGCGTGGAAAGGATTGGTTTAGATGGCCATTGCCATGGATAAAATCATTTACAAACCAAAGGTACCTTGCAATTCAAGGCGTTTGTACAAATAGTGTAGAAAATATTTAATTACTAAGCTTAATTGATAAGTGATAACTATTATTCCAAGAATTAAGTTACAAATTCAGTGAAAGCAAACTCCCAACACCAACCATGCGCTATATGTACAAAGGTATCGTAAGCCTTAACTCAGTCACGACTTCTGCTAGGAATCCAACGCCGTAAAACAAGTTCCCTCACTTTGTACTTCTTCAGCAATTCCTCCACAGTATGCCACTTATCAATGCAATCTGGAACTTCAACATAGCACAGCACCAATACCTTCTTGACGCCTCCCACGACCCGGTTAACGCCCGAACTCCATGACCAGTCCTTGCGAATAAGGTGATTCTTAGATTCATCACTGTAAACAGGAACAATGATTACACCGAATTCAGCGTGGGAGAAGGGCGGTCCACGTCTATATAATAGATAATCCACTCCGAATTTTACTCCGTTGCGAATACACCAGCCATGAGATCTATAGTGATGATAGGCCACGTAATTGATTATAAACGAATTATCAGGACTCCAGTCTGGCATCAGAAGGCCCAGTAAATAGGGAACCGTCACCAGATCCTGTAAGCTACAGTTAGACAGAGACAATGATTCCACAGACCATAAAATGGACATACTCCTGTTCTATCGTCATAAATGTCGATAATATCCAGAGCATAAGCAAGGAAAAATGCTTCCTGAAATGTCAATTGCAGTTTCTCCAGTCGTCGCACTTTGCCTTCAGGATCTCTCAATTGCGTGTCCTCAGGTCGCAAAAGTTCTCGCCTGCGAGGCTCCTCGCTTGTCTCTACTTTCTCCATTGCAGTATTGTTGGCGTCGATACCTTGTTCAGCCAAAGCTCGAGCATTCTTAAACTTCTTGCGAGCTGCCCTGCGACGCGCCGTTACTTCTTCCGGAGCAACACCTTCTACCTCGCCAGAAGCCTCCTGCAAACGTTTTGCCGTTCGCAGCTCCCAAGTAGGATCGCTCCGACTCTGAGTGCCTTTTCCAAAGAAGCCAGCTTTCCATAACCCCTGCATGTCCTCATATGAGTCCACAGCTATACTAGAAACGTAGGAACTGACAGAGTCCGTATAGAGTTCCAAATAGGCCGTAAACCTCCGCCGTCGTTTAAACCCCCATAAAAAAGGGACAAAGACCAATTGATACACATAATAGGCAATTGATAATGGATTATGCGGTACTAGAGGTGGCAGAGGTACTACCTCGACAGGTAGAGGGGTCGTGTAGATTGCATTCAAATTGCGTTTCTTCATACAGAAATTATCACACCTTGACCCTAATGTTAGCAACTGTTTTTAAATTGAAATATCAGTCAAATAGCTGAATGGTTATAGTCTCTCAGATACCGTTGTAGTCTATTGAGAAATCGTATCCTCCATCTCGTTAAGAGTCAAGATACAAGAGAAATCATCTTCGAAGAACAAAAAACCATTCATACACTCTGCAGTTGACATAAACGACAACAAATAAAATCAACTAACCTCCAAGGCGGTGACTAAATCCATGGAATATCGACCCACAGATCGTATTTGTTAACTCCTTAAGTCGCACTCAATATTCTTGCCTGCAGTGCACAACTTAGAGAAAGGGATTGCTCTGCAAAAGTTTTTATGTACACTATAACCCTTTCCCTGTGTTGTGGTGCATCGTGAGATACCCGGCCTTTGCTGGTCCCGAAAATTGAGCCTCGCCAAATTATTCAAAATTTTAGTATCCAGAGACAGCTGTACTCGGCTATAACAATTGCACGGTAAGTTACTCGTAAATGGATAACTAGTTTGCAGTTAAGTGCTAATAGTTTGAAGCCGACCATGAACTCGCTGCGGTCAGTACTCCGGCCACTCTGCTCTGCGCGAACAGCAGTCATCTTTCGTCCGGAAGCCCGGCGGACGATATTATATCTCGATGGGTTAAACGACGAGGCCAAAGTTACCGAGACTCCTGTCGACGTAGACGTTAAAAAGCGCGAAGAGGAGAAGCTTGTGCGGATTACGATGGCGTGGGATAAATTGACAAAGGCCGACTCAGAATCATTCAAGTTACCCCCTGGTTTACTCTTACAAGTGTTTACGCATAAAAGTTTTCGTCATGGGTCGCATCCCTATAACGAGCGGTTAGCTCTTTATGGTACGTTTACAGGACGTGAAGAGCACTGGATTCATATTGACATGACCTGCAGGACGGAACCTATTCACATTCCACACATCCCTTGTCCTTGCCAACGCTCCATCAGATAAGGCCACAGCAGTCGGTGGCCGGGACGTCGACGTTCTTTTTTCAGATGCGGCACAGAAATTGTTAAAAAGTCGGGAGCCATTATACGAAGTCGGCAAGATGGCGAATCTGATTGAAGCTATCCGATGGGAACCTGCCCGGCATTTTGTCTCCTTGCAGAACGTTGATCCGCGGCGTAGCGGACTTTTAGAAGTCACTGCCCAGACAGTGTGGGCGTCTATTGGGGCTGTTGCGTTGTATTACGGTGGTGATCGTGCTGAGAAGTTTGTGAAGAAAGTGATCCTCGGTGGACCTTATGGTGCGCTACACTACGACAGGGTCAAGGCGCTCGAGGATAAAATCAAGAATCGGATTGCGTTCATCAAAAACGCTGGTGGCGAAAGAATATTCAATCCTCCTAACGTTGTCAGGAAGCCTGATATCGATACTATTCTAAGTAAGCACAATAAGGAGAGTAAAAAGTTGGAGGAATAAGGACAGGTATAGGAAGAGTAACGGACATTCTCCGTGTTGTACATATGTGTGTATAGTTAGAGTAAATATATGGCGTTTGTAGTTATTAGAAGCTCTTTTAATCGTAATTGACCTTGGTTTTATATACAAGCAAGTTGAAATGCTCCGTCCTTACTATTCTAGCTGTTGCAAATTCTCAAAGTAGATCTGAAACCACAACTGTAAACAAGCCAAGGATCGTATCAATCGCTCCTTGTTGCAGTAAGAACCACCCGACGGTATACAGCAGTTTGGGCGAAAATACCGTCCAAATAAACAAATGCGATCGAAGCACCATGCAGGCACCCATAACCGCCAGCAAAGACACGGCATGGAAGGCGTGTATCAGAGATAAGAAATCAACTGTAAATATATCTTCCACTGACCGCGTCGATTTAGATGAGGTTTTCCAGATTGAGAGCTGGAGAATACCTGAGAGCGTGAAGAATATGGGCCCTGCGAAGTTGCTGACAAACGCCAGAATGCCAACTGGAATCACGCTATATCCTGAAACGCCGTTGTATGCGTTCGAAAGATCGACGGTTGCCAAAGAATTGGAGTTGCCCGCTGCAAAAAAGGAGACGCGTTGCCATATCAAGGTCGAGAGAACAATTGCGAGCGGAGTTGTAGCCCGATAGTGAGCGGCCAATCTCCGCGATAGCGAATGAATCGCCTCATATAGCAGGAAGATCGGAATATTAACCGAGCTAGTTTGCACAACTAGAAGAAGCACAGCGATATGAAAAGTACCCCGAATGAACTTCAATTGATCTATTTCAGTTAGTTAGCTTCTGTCAGTGAAAGACTGTCTTACATCACTTACCTCGCTTCGTACTCCACACAGTAGACAAAATATGGAATATCATACATATAATAATCGATAAAAATGAAGTCTTGGCGCGATTTAGTAATTGATCAGCTCCCGTGGATGTAGGCGTAATGGCAGCCAAAACTGGAGGGACTTTTTCGCCAGCCTCCAAAGCCATTGACATCTTAAACGAAAAGAGGCTGATGACGGGCGTAAACGAACACACAAACGCGATTAGAGGAGATACGTCGGCAAACACGTAGTAATGTAGATTCTTGAATATAAGTAGATGCTCGAGAAGGATAAGAACCCACAGCAATCCTGACGCGACATCTGATGATAGAAATTGTGCGATATCGTACGAACCCGCATATTTTTGACCTTTATAGGCAAGTTAGTCTCAAAACGTTTCGCAGTTGAGAGTCGTTACTACCTGTGTGATGGTAATGGCGGAGTATGCCTAACACACCCAGAAGTGATATCAGAATGAGGCCCGCTGTTGTCGACTTCACTCGCGCACTCAATATAAATTGCGCCATAAGCCACGCCGAGGCAAACCAGTACCAAAAATAATGCTCCTCCTCTACGAGACTGCTTCCGAAGATCGAGATTGCGTAGATGGAGGTTCCTGCAGCGAACACAGCTTTCGTGACAAAATCCGCAGACGTAGAAAACAATGCACGTCGAAATGCGAGCGATGAGAGCCAAGATACTAGGCAGAGGCCAATGACCATACTTGGTATATCGTAATTACTGGATGTTCGAGACAGGACCTTTTGGCTCAGTCGCAAAAACTACTCTAAGTTAGTCATTAAGCAAGCGCGCAGAGAAGCCTACGTACAGCATATAAAGTCTCAACCGGATCTTCTGTCTCGTCAAAATACGGTTGTCCAATCTGGTCCCACAGCCCTCTGGCCTTGTCGATGTCGTTCCCGACAAGGAGCGCCTGAGCATCGGTAACTGGTATATCCATAGAACTGAACGCCTCCTTCAAAATGCGGCACATCTGCTCCGCATTCTGGCGCAGGAGTTTTATTTGATCAGATCCTAAACCATGTTAGTTCCTTACTCACCGTTTGCAATTATGCTTTGCTCACTTGACCAAAACCTGAGCAACTCAGGTACGAAGACGCCGATATTGTTCATTGGAAATGGGTTACCGACCAATCCGGAGATCGACGGGACAATATCGACCTGCTCGATCACATTATAATACTCGTAATTATCAGTCACATTTAGCGGAGCTTGTAGTCCTGATCCAAGCTTAGAAAACGATGGCGATGCGAAGAGTAAAGCTGCTGCCGTTTCGCCCGCAGATGAACCTCCATGATTGCCAATCTGCCAAGCTGTCAGTAAATACGCTATGCAGGTATTAGTAAATAGCAGGCACCTCGTTCATGCCATGGTCTCCGCAGAGAACCAACAATGTCGACTTTCCTTCGGTCTCTTGCACCTTCTCAGCGTATTCATACAACATTTCCACTATCTGGTCCATTTCTTGTTGCTTATCTGGCATAAATGGACTATGACGCACGATTAGGTATCTCAGCTCCCAATATATTGACGATGATGACACACCTATACGGACCGCCTTTATGGCCTATATGATCAACTCCCAAGTAATGCAAGATCATGACATCCCAATCGCTTGTTTTTAATTCCGTGTCAAGATGACGTGTCACATTATTATCCACTTCGGTAAAATCCTACCCACATTATCAGCCGCTAGTCCGGCAATCCCACTGGACACGAGATGTCACTAACCGACACAAAAAAACTCGAGGTCCCGTCATGCCGATCAAATATTCCCGGAAACAACTTCAGCCATGTATCATCCCCAAACATGACCAACTTCCCCGGGACCGGTCGCCGCTTGAACTCAATTAACCAGCTATCCTGTCCTACGAGCGACGACGAGCTGTCGGACTCCGCAATGTTCAGGACTGCGTCGAGGAAGTTGGAGACAGAGCCTGTTGTAATGCCCTTGATTCGCGGGAGAGTAACTGTAGGCGGAGCTGCACGAGCTGTAAACGGAAGCGCATTTCCGGAGGATATTAAGCTGGCACGTGTGAGTAATGGTTACGTGAACGCATATTGTTGACAGACCTTTGGGTGAAACTCATGGACGACTCATTAGAGAACACAAAATCACTGAACAATGTTAGTCGCCCACTTCCTCTTGTTAGATCTAGGATACCAACCTCCTGAGCGCATCAACGACCATGAATACAACTTTGTCAGACACGGCGGGCGCGATGTCTGATTCAATTGGTGCGTACCCATGGAATACAGGTTTGTAAGGGAAGAATCCTCGGGCGAAGAACAGCAGCCCGAGACTTTCCAATGGAAGTAGTAACGCTATTATCAGAGCATGTGGTACCATTGAATTGATAATCTAGATAGATCCAATCGTCATCTAACGTTGGCATGGATAATGAGTAGGTATAAGAAATCTTCTCCGATCTCTGGCTTCAGATCATTGCACAGCGATTCAATTCTCAGGGGTAAAACGTGATGGCCTCGAAGCCGCTCGTCGGTTGGCGAGCCACAAAGGCAAAGTTTGGGCTACTTTGGTCCATAATATTGCCAGAATTTGAACATGTCTGCATTTAATTGGGTTTGCACCATCTATGCCAGACAGCAATTTTGCCACGGATATTTAGTAAAAGACAAATAATAATACAGCTCATTGTTTCTGAAGGCTTAAATAAGGAGGGCCTGTTCGCGAGGTGGATCGCGTATGTATCCCCACGTCCAGAACGCAGTGTAAAGCCGTACAATGGAACTAATAACAAGCTACTCCATCCATTATGTTTCCAGCAGATGGCTGTACTTATAAGCCCCTCGTGTTCACATGAATATGTTCGGGAGAGCAGGCAAATTGATTCATGTGCTGGCATATTTTAATATGGCATCAAAACGGTACAAACCCCCCAATCTAATGTACGTGCGGCTCAGTTCTTAGAGTCGAACTCTAAACAGCTTGTATCACCATCATCGAGAAAGCAGCCAACCTGGAGACTTTCTCTTGACAGATGACGCAAGTAACTGGCTTTTTCGTTCGGTCTATTGCTATTCACCGGCCTACGCGACGATTCATTCATAAGAAAGCAAAATTAATGTAAACCATTATAATTTAGACCTATATAACCTAGAATTACAATACAATAATTCAGATGCAACGACCTTTAAAACAACCAAAATATGACTCCAAATGATATATACAAGTACCAGGCCACACCTCCATCTATCATTATCCCGCCCATCGGGACAAATCTTTCGCCTATATATTAAGTGACCCAAAAAATCCCAGATCCAATTCCCATCGTGATAAGCATTACCAATCATAACATACAAGATCTTGTCGGGGTGAGGTAAAGTATGTGATAGTGATATACAATCATCACACACGTGAATTGCAACAGTCTGCCTATGGGCAGTGGGAATGAGCAGTATAGCCAAAGTTAACCCTCGGAGATCTGTGCTTTATATTAGCGACCACTTCTCAAGACCATTAGATAGCAAAGACACATACGGCTCGTTATTCAGGCTTGATCGTAGTGGCAGTGCGAAAGGTAAAGTCATTCCCATGGCGATGTAAGAAAACATGACGAAGCTCATCTTGTTCGAGGATCGCATAGCAGGAGCAGCTCTATGGGAGAAAGACCGGGAAGCCAAAGAAAGAATGGGAGACATTGTGAGTAGGAATGTGGAGCAATGAGTGGATGTAAGCGTAAGAAAATTTCGAAATATGCTCTGAAGGTCCAGTTAAAGAAGTAGAGTGATGCTGTAGAGGGATATCAATGGCAGGGGCAGACGACGAACTTATAGCAGTGTGGGATTGTTCATTGCATTGGGGGACCTTGCGCGACTATTTGAGGTGTCCATTCCGCGGTCAAAGTTAGGCACCAAGGTGGGTTACCCTGCCTCTGACAAGTTCGTTGGTCATTCTTGAGTAACAAACCTGCCAATCAACGCTCAGATAATGTTGCTGACAGAAAAGTGACCTAAAGCGCCAGCCAATCAGCGTCGTTGTAATTGTAAGCTGCACCGCCAGCTTGCGCGATAGGCTAACGTGCAGTGCCACAAAGCACCGCCGCAAGTCATCGGTTACTTTACTCAGGCGCTGTCCAAAAATAGCGGCACAAGAACACCAGTTCGCCTGATCATCGCGGTACAAATCTACCTATCATACGCCAAATGCGCCATAATCGCCGTGTACCGTGTTCGGCTCCAGCATTGTTGAATCCGAGCTCCTCTCGGGGTTTCGTGATTCCAGGCTGGCGGTTCGTTGGAAGTGGACGACGCACACACTTGGTTATTTAACTCCACGATGTTGGTCCTTGCCGTTCTGATCTATGGTAGCATCGTCCTCGTTGAGGACTTCCTGAGTGATATCCACGTTGCTTGTTACTGGTTTTCAATCAAAAATGCAATGACTGTACTAATGCAAGTGAATCCTCCATTAACCGAACATAAGCAAATAATAACTTTTAACAACCCAATTAAACATGACAAAACCGCACGACAACATATAATGACCAACAGAATCCGCTCTAACGACGCTGCGTCTTGCCAATACCTCTCTTACCAGCAAACAAATGCTTCGGCATAGACTCAGTATAATGCCTATCTGCCTCTCCCGCGCGACCAAGCCTATTGCGTTCGCGCTGGTGCATTTTCTCGATCCGATCCGCCTTCGCACGTAGGCTCTGTTTCGCCAATCCGGCATCGAATCTGCTCGGCGCGACAGCTGGCGCCGATGGAGCGCGAGACCGCGATTTCGACCGCTTGGCTTCGCGCATGATCACGTCCACGCCTGCTTCTGTGGCGCGCTCGTCTCGCGACTCAGCACGGCCCCGCGCACGCTCGGAAATCTCGGAATGATCGATGTAGATGGAATCCAAATGCTTCTCCATATCCGTTAACGTCTTGCGTTGTTTAGAACGAGGGATAATAGCGCGATTGCGCAGGGCTTTGCGGGACCTGCTCTCGTTCATAATCAACTTCTTCTTCTCTCTGATCCACTCAGCCTTCATTCTTATATCCGCGTCTTCCTCCGTCTCAAAAATATCTTCATCATCAGAATCATACAAACCAGACACCTCAAGCCGCTCTTCTTCTTCTTCCAATTCCTGCAACTTGCGACCAATGTCTGGGTCCAAGAAATCATACACGTTCTTTCCGTCCAAAACCTCAGGAATGATATCATTCTTCCACTCTTCCTTCTCAAACAAATATTTGTCCTTCAAGTTGATATTATACACGCCCGGACCACCGTTCTCAGCCTCGACATCCCGTGCAAGTCTCCGACGCATAGGATCATTCGGATCGTACTTTCGCATCGCGAAAACGGCGTCGGGGATATGTGGCTTCCTCTCGACGCCGTCCCGCTGGATACTCGGCGTCGCAAGATGAATCTTGTTCAACACATCGTTAACCTTTGTACCTTTCATCTTCTGCTCGATTCTCGCGGCAAGGAGCTTCTCGCACGCTTGGTTGCGCACTTCCATAACGCCGAGCTCGAGATGGCATGATAGTTGCATGATCTCGACGTTCGATTCCGACGTGACGGTCTGCAAGAGCTGTTGGCGTTCGGGATCGAGGTCTTCGGGCTTCATGGCGTCAATTTTGTTGATGACGACCATGACGGTTTTGTTGGAAAAGAGGGGCTTGATGGAGTGGAATAAGTTAACCTGGGCTTCGACGGAAAACCCGCATTGTTCTGATAGGTCCATAAAGTAGAGCACGCACGAACGCAAGTGGGCGATGGCCGTAATAGATTGCATTTCAATCGTATTCATTTCCTCGAGCGGGTGATCTAGAATTCCGGGAGTATCGATGGCTTGGAACCGGAGGTACTTGTAGTCAAAGTGTCCGACGTAGAGCGACTTCGTCGTGAACGCGTACGGCTGCACGTCGACTTCAGCACGGGTGATCGATTTCAAAAACGACGACTTTCCGACGTTAGGATATCCGCAAATGACGAGCGTGCGAGTATTAGGATCGATGGCGGGCAGTCGACCGAGATGTTGGCGGACTTGTTCGAGGTAAAGCAGTGGGTCTTTGAGTCGCTTGACGATTGTCGCCATGCGGCCCATACCTGCACGCTTGAGCTGCTTGCACTGGAAGAGAGATTGTCCAAATTTGAGGAGGCGGACGTAGTCACGGGAGACTTGCTCGATAAGATGTTTCGCCATCGAAAGCTGTGACAGCGCGATCTTGTAGTGGTCGCGGTCATAGAGGGTGTTGAGCAAGTCCTGGTGGAAGGGATGGATGTCGTCTAACCGGGGGAACGATTCCACAATCTCTTGAAGTTTCTCCGTGAAGCCATCTATTATCGTCAGCGCCTTGTTGAAATATTGGATGCCAGGATCCACTGACCTGCTGTGTACCGCACTTTACGCATGTAAAACGCCCTGATACGGGAGATCTTGAATCCAGGACGAATGACCGTCGGCGTCTTCCTCTGCGTCCGGTTAAGCACGACATCAAGAAACCTGTTGCTCAAGCATTAACATCCATTAATCTTCGCCTATCGCCCGCTCAGAAAAATTTACTCACTCCGTCGAATTCGGCACAGGCCCAATATCTTTCCACGTAACCTTCATCTTGGATCTATTCTCGTCTACTGCCAACTAATTTTTCGGGACCAAGTTCTGCACCGAGATCTTTGAAATTCGGCAGCAATAATGACGGACAGTTTTTTACTTCGCACCGCTCACCAAATTTCACCGTTGGGAGATATCCACAGGCACAAAAAATTTTTTTTGCTCCCGACGGCGTCCGTTCTACGGCGTAAATCACATTCAACCCCGTGCACAGAGTTAAGGTTATAGACGTACATATCACGTGAATGTCACGCGTATGGAAGCTCAGTGACAAGTGTCGGAGCGTCCGGCACACACACACTACTGACGCGGTCGTGCGATCTCATTAGATCGAAGACTGCACCGCCTTTGTTCAGATCCGAATTGTTCAGTTAACTCTTTCACAATATTCAGCTCTTCTGTCGCATAAAATATACGGCTCATATAACGATTTGAGAATGTCATCATCACAGTCGCCTGCTTCGATGACATCACACCATCCGAAAGGCATCCTGAAGAACCCCCCACCCGCAGAATTATACCACCAACAACCGCCGTCCGTCGACCACGAAATTCTGCTGCGTAACACGCGGACCAATGCCGCGCAGCATGGGGACCACAAGAATCTTAACATCCGCCGGCTGTCAGGTGCGGCATCAGATGCTGCAACGAACGGGAACGGCCTAGCAGAGATAAGTGCGCGGTTAAAGTGGGATGAAGCGAATATATATTTGACCGAGCAAGAACGCACGGCAACAATGAAGATCACAGAACCGAAGACGCCGTACGCGCGTTCTGTTGATCTATCGGATTTAATTGACGAGGATGATATTGATGAGAGTCAGGGAATTGTTTTGAATGGTGTTAATGGGAATCGCGGACGAGATGACGTGCCCGGGCTAGACCTCGGTGAACCAGAGGAGGTAGTGCCGGTGCCTCGGTTTTCGAGCGCGACGATCGTTACCGATGGGGAGGAAGGTGAGCGGAGGGTTAGCTTGGATGGGAACCCACCTGATAAAGCGGATGAGGATGATGAGCCTGAAGAGGGGGAAGAGAGACATAGACGGTTTGAGGAGATGCGGAAGAAACATTATGAGATGAAGGATGCGTTGAAGCTTGCGCATCAGTTGCAACAACAAGAAGAGGACGACGACGATGAGGAGGACGACCAGCAGAGGGATATGTGATCATTTTGGCGTTTGGGTTTGAGTATATATTCGAACTGTTGTTGCTCTACAGAATGCTATTTACGTAATATGGGCTAACTCTCAACAAGCAGACATGAGAGGCGTTATATTAAACAGACAATCATGTGACATGGTGAGATAAACAAATGAATATACAAAAATTATGGACACCTTTTATACACCAATAACCAATTTAAACACTTAGTAACCGTATATATGCCAATTCATCTCCGTCCAATTACTTTTTTTTATTATTCTTCTCGTCATCGTCGTCCTTCGAACCGAACGGGAAGATCTTCTTTATAGCGTCCTGCAGCTTGCTCGACTCGAGATCCAAGGCCTTGTCCAGTAACTTAAGCGTCTTTTCGAGCGAATTCGCGCCGGTACGCATGAACTCGTCTGTCGATTTGCTGATGAGCTCGGTAAACTGCTTGTATAAGTCACGCTCGCGTGCCCAGAACTTGCTCTCCGGGTTCCACCACTCGGGCAAGGCGGGTGCCTTGGGAGCCTGGTCGTCGCTCTCTTCAACAGTCTCAGTCACCGAACCGTCGTCGTAAAACGTCTGCGACTTCTTGACCGTCTTGAACTTGCCGTTCTCAAACACGGTCGACGAAACTTGTCCACGGCCCACGACCTTTGCATTAACGCCGGGTTGTGTCTTTGCGGCAGCAGATTGTTCCCTTCCTAACAGCGAGTTCACAATACTCGACGTGACGGCGGCATTTGCAGCAGGTGAGGCAAAGTCGAAAGGATCCTGATCCGCGACGAGCATGCCAACATCCGACTGCTGTTTGCTCTTCCACTCAATGAAATCTTCAAATTGGGCAAAAAGCTGCGATCGCGGAGACGACGGACTGCCGAGATTAAACTTGCCGCTCGAGTTGGCGAGGAGGCAGCGCCAGACACCCATAGTATCCCATACTCCTTTGCCATTGTTGAGTTGGCAGCGCTTAAATTGGGCTGCGGATGGAATCGGAAATGCGCGGTCAATGAACACACGTGGCTCGTTGTCGCTGTCGTCAGAGGCAGATCCGGATGTACATGAAGACGTAGATGGAGGAGATACAGATGATGCGCTACCTGAATCGGAGTCTTTGAGTATAATAGGAGCGTTGGATTGTGCAGCCTTATTCTTCTCGGTGATGGCATTGTAGAGAGTATCGTAGCGATCGCCGGGAGCCGCGTTTTCATCGTACGCGTCCCAGACCTTTGTGCGGGCGCCTTGAGTCTTCATGAACATGTTTCGACGCAGGTTTCGGCACCACTCGGCAAAAGAGACAGCGATCGGAACATGCTCGGAGGGGCGATCGGATGCAAGTATTGGAGAGGCGCCGGGGGCCGAGAGGTCGAAGAGAGAAGATGGGAAAAACCTCTGGATGGGGGTGCAGTGCTGGTCGACGTGGTCGGAGAAGAAGAGACTCTCGTACTGGGCGATAAGGTCGTTTGCGGCGTTGAGCTTCTGCTGCTCGATGCGCTGACGCAGTGTGGGCGCAGTCGCGAACGTTGAGGAATCAGGATGTTGTTGGGCGGTCGTTGGAGAGAAGACGACGGAAGGATTCAGGAAGGACTCGTCGTCTAGAACGTCGTCGTGGTGACGGTCGGTTGTGCGACGCTGGAATTCGGCAGGCGACATCTTGCGGACCCGAGCTTTGTTTGATTGAGAGAGTATATTGTCTGTTTCGTTGCAGCGGAAGGTCGATGGAACCTGCCTAAATTCTGTGGAGTCTGAATTACTGGGGCGATGTCTATGGAGTGGCTGATGTGAATGTTGTGGCGCAGCAGACTTGACATGCCGGTTACTGTCGGGCACGTGGTCGGAGCCCATTTGAATGTGGTGTTAGTAAGAATAGGCAAAATGAGTGACTGAGAGAGAGGAAACAAGGGAGAAGAGCAAATAGTTCGCCACGAATGACGAAGTGAGAGCGACGGGTCAAGAGAGGGGCGATGACGAGCTTAACTAGAGGGATCAGCGGAAGCAGAGACGTAATAGAGACGTAATAATGAGCGGTGCTGTTGGGGTGCCTGTCGGCTATCTCAACACTGCCTTTTATTCACCCACGATCTTCCGGCCGGTAGCTGACAGTCAATAGCAATTAATTCGCGTGAGTGAGTAGTTACATCAGATTATTATTTTTATACATTAGCCGTATACTGGGTAGTGTGATTGCCGAGTGAGGGCAGTGTGAGTGGGATGAATGCACCCGCTGCTTTGGGAGTGGTGTCATCCCCGCATTTATTTTCTCCGTACTCACTAATCGGCTCCGTGTATTATTATGCTACATAACATTTCACAAAATGACAATACACATTCACTTCATAGGGCCATATTATTCTCACTATTTTATCGCATTCTCCCACGATTGGCTGTGGTGCCTGCACTTGACTTGCATGATGCCTGGGCCGCCGACTATTGTTCCGAGCCTGGTTGTCGGCTCCCTCCCGCGTGAGCCTCATTCCATTCAGAGGACTCGACCCGCTTGCCGGATAGATGGCTCCCGGATGCGCCCACTTCGTCTTTTATACTCTTAGGGTGCCGACCGACTGCTTCGCAGACTTCTTCACAGTTACTCCGTAAAGCTATACATCAAGCGACATATATGCCCCTAGGCATTCCCCTGAATACTTCGACACATCTGCCGCATTCGTAAAGCATACGTCAAAACCTCCACATAAAATAAGATTTTTCGTTCTGTTCTCGCTTCCTTTTTTTTTTTTCCAATAATGTCGCAACGATAGACAGTGCAACTGATTCCCTATTCTTCTGTTAATAGGCTAAATGTTTCAGTTGTGATTTTCCTTATTGATTTGTTTGCGCAGAAGAGCTTTTTTTGGGGAGCTTCATAAGAACTCATCTGGACTTTGTTGTGCTTTAACAGCAAAGATTATGATGGATGGGTGTCAGAGGAGTTCTACATCTTTTTTCTGGATTATTAGTTTTGATTAATACAGATTGTAAAGGAAAATTTTGAGGATTAGTACGGTCAGATTACCCATATTACATTTTGATGAAACGTGGTCTTGTTATACATCTTACTGTCACACAAATGGCAAACCATCTACATCGGGCCAACAATGCACTACATATACAATTCCTACACAATCCGTCCAACAGACATCCATGTAATCAATCCCGTCTTATCCACAACTCTCGCATACGGTCCCACCTGTCCCTCGACACTCTTTCGCATGCTCTTTTCCCCTTCAACATACACATAGTCCCATTTCAATCGCGAACTAACATGTACCAAGTCCTCGTAACTTTCCTCTGCGGCCGCAAGTGTAGAGTATGTCACACCTGGAATATTTGGCATGCGAGATCGTGAGTCAGACTCGGTTAGCAACGCATTTAGTGCTTTCGTGTCGTTCGCGAATGCGATCATGTTCGGTCCCATCATCGATATTAGCGTTGCTGATGACTGCCATATTTAGCACACCCTCTATGAACGACGAACAATATATAAAGCGGGAACTTACACCGTCATTGCTCTTCGTTGCCTGTCGGTTACCACTCTTGAGAATAACGACATTGAGTCCATACAGCATTTTGAATCTCCGACTGTACATACTCCACAGATCCCATCCCTTCCCAAAACCAAGCACAAACAACGACGTATCGCTCTGTATCAGGCTCCTCAATTCTCCGGTATCAGCAACTCTATGCTCCGACCAGGGCACAACACGCCCAACTTCACTAGACTGTATCAAAAATGAGCTGGTGATACACGGCCAGCCAAGTGCAATCGCGTTCAGGTACTTCAATCTCCGTGAACAGACTTCAGATACCACAGCCGCAAACCTCAGACACTGTAATTCCGCTTTGCGAGGCAAAACCTTTACCCCATCGCCATCTGGATCAGTGCGTGTCACGAATAAATCGATCAAGCCGTTCTCGAGGTACCAGCCCCCGTTTGAGATGATGATGTTTTGCAGCTCGACACGAGTCTTGTCAGAGTACCCGCTAAGCGCGAATGCACTTCCCGAAAAAATGCCATGCTCTACATTGCTTTTGACGATACCAGACTGTGGCCCACTCCACTGTTGATTAGGCGTCGCGGATATGCCACGCGCAAGCGACATACCCTGCTGCACGACCGGCGTTCTCGTCCGCGGAAGCTCGTCGTCAATTCGCACTATATCAGACGACACACTACGCATTCTCGCTTTCCGTGTCGAAGCTGTCTCGATGCTGTTGTCGGTGGTAGTCCGCGGTAACGCGTACTTTGCCAGATTCGGAACACAAGCAGCTACAACATCAGGCACCGCTCGCTGCGTAAACTGATACCACTTCACGGTCGGAACGTATATCTTCTCAACCTCAATCTCCGTCTCTTTCTCATCCTGCAACTCATCGGCCACTGTGGTCTTGTTTGGTGTTTTCGCCGAATTCGGGGCTGCCTTCATCCGCACGCGTAAAACGTTGTTACCCCGGATACACGGTTTAAAACTTCTCTGATCATCCACCGGTTTCTTCACCAACCCGACAATTTCGTACCAATTCGACCGTAATCCAGTTTTATCAATCTTGATCTGGTCTCCCACTCGTAAGTCTAAGCTACGAACATGCTGCGGATCCAATTTTGCTGTCGACCCGTCATCGAACTCGACTTCAACTTTGCGCGACTGCGACCGATCGGAAACGAGGACAGATGGTGCGTTTGCCAGGATGCGACAGGGGTAGTACCCCTGTCTTGTACCTGTCCAGAGCCCGAACGCTCGGTCGCGATGTGTTATGCTACTTGCGTCTAAGCGTGGGAGCTGGGGAACTGGTGTAGTGACTCTGGCGCGACTTATTGTCCGGCCACGCGCGGTGGATTGATCTGGTAGTGGCTTCACGTCGTCTTCGTCGGAGTCGGAGCCGACGACGTAGTCTCCTTCGCTGTCATAGAACAATGAGACACCCGAATCGGAATCGTCCAGGGGGCTTAGTGAACTGCGGCTTGTTGATCGCTGTTTCTCTACAGCGCTCGGCGCCATCTCGTCAGCCTCCTCATCACTCTTCCTTTCTTTATCCGCGAAATTCTGAACAGCACTCTCGGGCGGCGTTGCCGCGACGATGACCGCTGTTTCCGCAATCTCTGTTTCTGTTATCGGCATCGTCTCTGGAATCGCGACCGTTTCAGGAATATCCTCCTCCACCGTTTCCCCCACCATATTCTCAACGATATGCTCATTAGACATCGCGCACGTCCGACTCCGTTTGTTTTCACCTCCACTATTACCACCAGCGTCATCAGCTGCAGCAGGAGCATCCGACCTCTTCCGCTTCTTAACCACGGCTTGTCCCTTCGTCTTTCCTGTACTCGTTACCTCAATTTCTACATCGCTATGTTTCCGTTTTCGCGCGGTTGTGGACGGTGGCATACTAGCGATCGACTCATCTGTTTCTGGAAACTCGAAAATGTCCACTGCTTTCTTCGATTTCGACTTGGCTGGTTGATCATGATTCTTCTTCGTGTTCTGCTTCGGTTTCTCGGATACCAACGCCAGCGGCTGTTGTTGTTGCAGTTGCTGCCTCTCTGGTGGTGGTCCCGATTGATTGCCAACTTCGGTTATCTTCGAATGGGGAGACTCCTCGATCGATTCCGGAATCACAACATCCCTTTTATCATTCTTGGGCATCTTCTTCTTCTTCCCATTTCTCGTCGCGTTTGATATCTCTTTCTTCTTCTTGGCCTTTTCATGTTCGATTGGTGGTGCACTTCGACCGCGCGTTGGAGACTGTTGGTGGTCATGTGCGGGGGGACGTGCTGAAAGTTGCGCTGCCGAGGAGGAAAGATCAATGATTTCGCTGTGTTTGCCAGGCGCTGTGTCAGTGACTGCGGCGGCCGGAGGAGTGTCGGTATTCATGAATGCTCGACTTGAATGCAGGGTTCTAGGCAAAACGACTTCGGGTGACGACGAATGTCGTGCCGTAGCTGACTGATTCTCTGGCTTCTTCTGAGGACTCGAAGGCGGAAGATGTCGACTCGGAGACGCACCGCGGCGGGGAGCAAACTGACTGCCCGTGTCCGTTATATGCTGCGTCTCATCCAGCATCTCGCTGCTCGGCTCGCCTTCGTTATTCTCGTCCTGTGTCCGGGGCACTTGCAATTCCGGCGACCGCAAGTGTCGGGAGTTATTCAGCTCCGCGTACGGTACTGGCGTAGTATGGTCGACTTCACTGTCGTCGTTCGGCGGATCACCAACGTCACTGGAATCGGAAGCATGGTCCAATTCGTCGTGCAAAACTCCGGTGTCAAGTACACCAGGACCAGACGGCCGCCCAGACGATTCATCTTCGCTGGCCGAAACATGCGTCAATGCTCTTCCTGCTTGCCGTTGCTTTGGTAGCACCGGCGGTGGAGGCGGCGACGGCAACTTCGTCGTCTCTGGGTCCGTATCCCGCAATCCTGCCGCCGTAGCATCCTGCCTTCCATATTGCGGCGGCAACTTCTGCACGTTAACAAGCCGCGTTGTGCCTCGTCCAAAAATCCTCGCAAACTCCGCATCGCCGGCTTTCGTTAGGTTTACCGGCCCAGGCACAAATTCCTTCTCAAAGGGGTCTTCCTGCCCCCGGGCCTCGTTCCGGAGTTTAGTACGACGCTCCTGAGAATCGGCAAGCGGAACGTAGCGTTGTTTATTCGGCGTCTGTTGCCGTGCCGCGCGAAATTCTAACGGGGTCGGACTGTCGGGACTTGGTTCGTTGAAAATTTGGGACAGAGTAATTCTGTAGTTTGGTGTTTCGTACCGCTTGACTTCGGCACTTGATGAAAATAGCGGCGAGGACTGGCTGATTTTGGTGGGGTCTTTTGGGATGTCAATTGGGCCGGTATTGTAGTCATCTGGTTTGCCAGTCGGGGTGCCTGACGCGGGTGACAGTTGCGACTCGACGGCTGCAGCAAGTACCTCGTCGACAGCCTGATCAGATTGATCTGTCGCCGACTTGGAAATAGTCTCGTTTTCAGGCGACTCCGTGGAATCCTTCTGCGTCTCTGAGTAATGCAGAGATTGTATATACGGTCCTGATTTTGGTATTGAGCCTTTCAACACCCGGTCGCGGATGGATTCTGATACATCGCTGTTATGTGACTTCTCGTCGCTGCTGCCTCCGTCTTCCTCCGACTCGTCTTCCGAGTCATTATCGTCATGCTCTGAACCTTGCTGTGCCACGGCAATTAACGCGACAAATCATCTTGTAATCAAAGATATACATACAGATATCTTCCCTTTATACCCTTCCTGCATCTTGACAATATCAAGAGAATCCTCCGTCGTCTCGCCAATCCGATTCAATCGCGACATTACCGCGCAGCCACAGATACTTGTCTAAATTATAAATATCAAGGCCACCATTCCGGAGGTACCGGTGTTCTTATGCGTCGAACTGGGCATGCTGCATTAGCTCACACTGTCAATCACGATTTCCTTCGCGTCGCGATTAATTATGCGGTGCGGCTCGCGCGCTCAGAGTAGTACAAAGCCCTTGGGGTTACACTATAACGCTCGGACTAGTGACAAATAAAATTTGGGATACAGACAAATTAATTAGAATTACATTAATGCCAACATGATAAATCAATTACTGTACTCAAAAATGAAGTAAAAATTCATAGTGGCATTGGCAGAAGATTGGCCTGCTGGCGGGTGGTGTATGACGAAATTCGGTGGAACGGCGGGGAACTTCCATGATGACATGTAGGTACCTGTTCTGCACAGTTGCATGCATATTAAAATACGTGTTTGAAATGGTATACGCACAGTACCTCACCCTCGAAACTCACGGAAAGCGGCGTCGAACAGGAGGCGTGTTGAGAAATGGCAGCCGTCCCTCAAGGCAAAATCTAATACACCGACTCAATTCTCTCGCTAGAGAAAACGTGGATGAACGACACTGTTTTCTACACTCAGGAATTGTCGGCATATAATTATTTTGTAGCTGAATCCTCGCGGCGCAGCATCGTGCTTTGAGTTCTTCCCTAGTTTGCTCAATTTCATAGATTTATGCGGTTCTAACTATTGCACCGGTTCTATTTCATGTTTCGTCAGTTGAAGGGCAACCGGTTAATCTATTCACTTTTCCAGTATCCAACTAGGGATTGATTCAATTTGCCGCCAAAAGGTTAGCCCGATGCTTTGCTATTGCACATTGTTTTGAGGCTACTAACTCACCAGTCGAACAGACCATAACCAATTCGATTGATTAGCAGGACTAGTCATATACCACACCCAAGCCAACAATCGTATTGCATCTACCCAATAGCCTTCGTCTTCCCGGGTCGATTTAGCCACCGTGTTCTTTCTATTCTTGCCGTTCTTCTCACCGGTCTTCTGGATACTCTCGTTAGTTGTATTTGCCGTCCAGCTTCTCTTCGCCTACTACTACCACGAGAAGAGGAGTAAACAGAAACCGATTAACACGACTAATCATATGCAACCGGCGGAGTTACATAAGGAGGTACGTTCAGTTTTCGAACGGAATCTTGACTTGTTACTAATTGGTTGTAGGCCGGCAATGCTCTCTTTAGTCATGAGGACTATGAGGGCGCCATAAGGGTATGTCTAACCAAATTTGTATGAGCATGAAAATATCTTGGTGCTGACGGTTGCTGTACAGGAGTATACCAAGGCGTACGTTTTGTCTCTGCTCTAGTCGATTGTGCTCAAACCTAGACTAACTTTGTATAGCATCGTCCAAGATGCATCAAATCCAGCTTACTTTACCAACGTGAGTGCCATTGGAACGAATATGTGGCTTTTGACCAAGCGACTGACGGACTGATTTAGCGAGCACTATGTCGACTGCGATTGCATAAATACGAGGAAGCACTGGCAGATTGCCAAAAGGCGTTGGAATTGACTTCCGACAATAGTACGTATTGTACATGTCCTTTCGTATACCAGGTTTAGTGCTAACGAATCCCTACAGTGAAAGCACATTTTTACGTATGTCCAGCGTTATAATAGTCGTGACATTGGCGATTAACGAACTTGTAGAAGGCACAAGCCCTGTTGGCTCTAGATAGGCCTAGCGAGGCTCTACGGTCAAGCAAGCTTGCGTACGAACTTTCATTGAAGCAAAAGTCGCCCTCAGCGTCAAGTATAGCTCAAACAGTCCTTAACGCTAAGAAAAGGCGATGGGAGGTTATGGAACACCGCCGTGTGGAGAAGGAAGGCGAGTTATTATTCGAAATGAAGGACATCCTACATGCGAACTACGAAACGAAGATCAAACATGCGGAAGAAGATCCAGATGCGACTGAACAGGAAAAAATCGAGACGAGAGAGTTTCTCGAATACGAATATAGCGAGAAGATATCTCAGCTGGAGGATACCTTTGAGAGATCAGATGAAAAGTATAGGAAACGGGAGGTTCCAGATTATCTAATCGACCCTATCTCTTTTAACGTATTTTATGGTATGGCTCTTGTGTGACTCAGTTTGTGGACTTGTTGTCCTAATTAGTATAGATCCGGTTGTGAGCAAGTCAGGCCAGTCGTTCGAGCGATCTGTGATTCTGGAGCATCTAAAGAATCATAAATTTGATCCATTCACTAGGGAGTATTTAACTGAAAGAGACTTGAGACCCAATCTAGGTTTGAAAGCCGCATGCGAGGTACGTTGCGCTTAAAGAAACATGCTCTCGTGTGAATGTGCTGACTTATTGTAGCAATTTTTGGACGAAAACGGATGGGCTGTGGATTACTAATCTACAAGGCCGTGTATTTGTATCCCACCTTTTTTCTGGCATTTTGTGAGTTGTTTGTTCTTGTGCAGCTCATGACAACTTGTACTTTTTTGTCAGTACTTTTTTGTCGTGGTGATGCTGGTACTTCTTTTGACATCTTCGAAGCTTGATTTTCATTTTTGTAACTATTGTACTGATTTAGTATATGGCACTATGGTTATGACATTCCTGTTTGTCCTTGTCTTAATTATTTCAAGCATTTGGGAGTCTTGGTATGGCTGTTAATTCAATATTTATGCACTCGGACTACAATAAAAAGCAGGTTTAACTTTTGTTATCAGATTTGCGCGCTTGCTGGAAGTACTTATCTTCCACAGGTCTGATTGATATAACTTATTGATAAAATCAAATATGCTACGCTCTGTGTGTGTCCTCGCGTTAGCCCCGCGTCGGGCATTGGCATTAGGAAGTCGCCGAGCCGTACCGTTCGTACAATCACGCCAGCCCGTCGCCGCCTATATAATTTCTACCGGAGCTGTAGAGGTTTTACAAAACAATTCATTACTAGTACAAATGCATAAATCGCTCAATATTCTTACACTCGCCACTGAAGTCAATAATGTCCAAATCGGGATATAATAAGGATGCAACGTTTAACGGACAATGTTAACAAATCAACACGACTGGCAGTCGAAAACAAACAGAAAACTACGAGTAGGATGTCATAATATGTCAATAGAGTCAGAAACTACTAACATGTTTCGGATAGTTAGCGCTAGTAGATAAAAATATAACCCAGTGTAAGCCCACAGTTAGTAGTAATGAACGGACCCGTAGGTAAATGTATAGCCCGTGTATAAGTTTCATAGTATACAGTCCACATTACTTAGCCGTTTTATCGATCACCACGCCAGGAATATACTGCAAGCACGACAAGATCAGCAATAGACCGTTCGTCGCACCCCATGGACCTATAATGAGTGATAGTATCGTACATGACCTTCACTTCCTCTTTCATATATTTCGAGCCCCTTCGATGATCTCGAGTCGCGAACACCCGTCGAAGGCCTCGGTTAGTGTCCACGTGTCGAAACATGAATCCGCTAATCGAGGCGTATATCTGGCTTGCAGATATGCCCTCGGGGATCTCTTCGTCTGCCGGCGGAATGTAGTTCCGTCTTTGCTTACTCAGTAATGGCGCAAAGTGAGTCAGCGGCAATTCTAACTCATTCTCGTCATCACGCTGCGGTTCAACAGTATTAGCCACCTCTTCCACATCGGCGGAGATAATATCAATGTTGGCTGCCTTTCTGGTGGAGAGTGATGGGGTGGGTAGTAAATTGTGCACGGTATTCTTATCGTCCACTTGTTTGAGGGTTAGCGGCCTCTCATGAACAGGCTCTATCATCTTTGAGGCATGGTCGCAAAAAAGGTCGACCCGCCGATGAGGCTGACCTGACTCATTCTCACTGTCAAAATAATCGGCAAACCATGGTTCACAACTAGGAGAGTCGGGAGGCGAGCTGTCAGTATACGTTTCGTCACTATCAAAAATGCTGTCCAAATCGGTGTCCGAGTCTGGCGTAACAGGATCCGGAGCAAGCAAGCGGTCTGTCGATTTAACCTGTTGCAAATATTCAGACAGCTGCGCAATTGACGTCGGAGATGTACTGGCCTGGATTTGATTGGGATCCACAAGAACAAAAGGCGCTCGCCTCGAGGGAATGCCTATGCTAGATCGGCATTTGGAATCAGCATCAGCATGATGAATGTATTTTTGGTGTCTCTTAATCATCGATGATGTTTTCATGTGTAGCACGTCGTCGCTGGGTGTACCCTTGGGTGGATCCAGATGCGGTTGGTCGAAGTTGCTGCCTACATTTTTGAGAGGACAGCTTTCCGACGGGTCAGTTCCCTTGGGGTCGGTCAACTGGTAGTAGTCGTGCGTTAACCATGGATTCGAACGAGGACAGTAAACAATAGCATCTAGCGATCAGTGTTAGCAATGACCTGCCAGACCATTAACATGTAAGTACCGCGGCAATAAGTTTTTGTCGCAGTACGTTTTTTGACACCCTCGTCATTTATGTCACCATTGCTTGACCCCAACCAACACTTGTAAGAATCTCCAACGATATGTAACTGTGCCGAAGGTTTGTCATCCAAATCTGGTATGATCCAACGCGAGAGTAAACTACGTTCACCATCGACCTGAGTTAAAGAACAAAGAGTAAAAATAGATGCAGCTGAACGTATACGATACTGCGTATGGCAAGATAAAAGGCGATGACGAGTGTAAAGGTATGGAGTAGGCATGCCATAAAGCATGTGACGACTGTGAACGAGCATGCGATGAAGCCGCGAAAGACTGTGGCATGTATGACCGTTATGACTGTATGTATACTTTGGCTGCTCGTATTTCACAATATCTGCATAACGCATATTAGTATACTCGTTCTCGTAATGCTCGAGGATATAATGTGATGTCACCCCAGAAAGCGCAGTAAAGAACCAAAGCGCTCGACTTGCCCACGTCAGGACGATTGGAAATATCCGAAGTCGCAGGGGGTATTGAACACATGGAGTCTCCGACCACGAAATTTGCGACGGCTCTTACAGCGCCAGCAGCCAACGCGAACGCGAACGCGCTTCCGGTGCTCGTGATCCAGAAATGCACTGGCGTGGTCTCCGTCTCAGCGGTGGTAGCGGTGACAGTTGGGGTGACGATTCTGCTCTGCACGAGATCCGCCAGAGGGAAACCGAACGCGAGCGTGTCCTCCAGCCCAAGTAGGGAGAGAGGCTTGAATAAGAAAGACATAGTTGTCTGAACGTCTGGAAGTTTTGAAGGGTTGTATGAAAGTTTGAAGGCTTGAAGGAAAAGCGGAAAATTGACGAGAAGGAACATGAGGAACGCGTTCTTGTACTGCGGCTTTGTTAACGACTACGCGTAGTCCGTTTCGCAACGAAATAAATATACGCTCCACCATATTCCACAACGGTTTTAGCGTTTAAATAATGGCGTCCTTCAGATTGCTTTCCTGAAACAGCTAAAATTTTAGTATCTTACATTTCGGAAACGACTTAAACGTTCCAGAAATAATGGCGTCATAGTTAGGACCAGCAGATGTCACTATCGTTTGTAAAACCCAAGTCTAAAATCGTGTAGACCTTTTATCTTACGCTCTCCTCGACATTGTTCAACCGCCACCTACCAATCATCGACATCCACCTACGCTTATCTGTTAATAAGAAAGGTCGACGTACTGCGAGTCGGAAAAAGTGTCATTATATAACGAAACATGCCACTAGATGCCTTTGAAGCGCGTCTGACATTCATAGAATTACTTCGGCGACTCAACGCCTCAGTTCAATCCGCGACCAAGTGCGCTCAATTTGCGCTCAGATATCAAGATCTAAGTGAAGATTTATATTCATGCATACTGGAAGAGCTAGATAAGGTCAGTTTGGTTGTTCGACGAAGAGATCATGATGAACCTGCTATCGTAGCAGAAAGCAGAAGATCAAAGTGCTAATCGAGCTATTTTACCCTAGACATCCTTGAATGCTCGGATAAATATTTTGTATTTTTTGGAGACATTATGTGAGAATAGTATACGGACCGGGTATGAGGAATACGTGGATATGGTGACTCGTGATTTGTGGGAAATATTGGACAAAGTTGTTCCACCCGCCCAGGGAGCACTGGCGAACGTCGCACTAGCGAGAAAGGTAATTGTTACTATGAGTGAGATCTTTAGATGGTTTGTGGTGCTAATGCTGGGAATGATGGATATAGGCCCTCGATAATCTGAAGCAAAAATCGATCATTACTAGCGAGAATTACGAGAACGTAGTAGCCATGCTATCTGAGCGGGGAAAGCTAGTGTGAGTACCGTCAATGAGAATATTTGGAGCTTATGATTTGTGAATTCTTTCTATACAAGTTCTAACTGACATTGCAAAGGAGCCAAGACGAGTTCCAGACGAAGAAAGAGCTGCCATCATTTTCCAAAGAAGAAATACTGAGGCGAATGGAGGAGGATAGAGAAAGGGTATGTTTGCTTGCGGAAGTAACACGTATAGTCTCATGATTTAGCATTGCGGCGGCACTGACACATAAGCTCTAGCATAAGCGCATGCGAGAGAATATATGGGTGATCCCGCCCGGCGATGCGATGCAAATTGAATTCGAAAATGCATGGGAGACAACAAGCAGTCTAGACGAAGACGATTACGACCTTATGAGAGAAGAAGACGCTATTCTAGAACAAGTTTTGCGGTAACTGACGCTCCGTTGACTAGAAAAATTTTGGGAATATTTGTAATATCTGGCGCAAAGGCGTAAATTTTGAATTTTGGAATCATATACAAAATATCCAAATATTTGCCTATAGAGCCATGATACGCAGCCACAGGGACTTGCGGAAAGAATTCAGAAGTTGACACTAATCTCACAGAGAACTAATGAGTGACAAGTAGATGCAGTAACTGTTTCCAAATTAAAATTCTATCTACAAATGGCACAACAAACCCAGAAACCATCTAGTACGAAATGTTTTGTACAAAGAAGTGCGAGAAACACAAAGGGATAAAATATACATGTTTCACCTGGTTACGCAGCCATATCCGTCATTACCTATATCAACTTCGCCTCCGTTTATTTTTATGCCCCATCCGCACAGATTACTCCAACGCAATCTTGGCGCCCAAACCCTCCAAAGTTGCTTTGATCTTTTCCGCATCTTCCTTGGTCACGTTCTCCCGCAAGATCTTCGGCGCGCTCTCGACAAACTTCTTGGACTCGACTAAGTTCAAGCCGAGCAAAGACTTGACTTCTTTGATGATCTTGGGTTTTGCGCTCGTCTCAAAGCTCTCGAGCTTGACATTGAACATGGTCTTCTCCTGCACTGGCTCGGGTTCAGGCTCAGAGGCAGCAGCATCGGCGGCGGCAGGAGCCGCGGCAGCAGTTGGGATCGCTATGTCTTGTATATTGAGACGGCTCTGTGAATAAAGTATTACCATCAATTCTTCATCATGAGGCTATTTCCTCATTTTCGCTATATAAGCGGCTATCATGTAGTTGTACACAATTCATACCTTAAGAAGGGCAACAAGATCAGCGGTTTCAAGGAGAGTGAGACCGGATATCTGATCTACTATGCTCGAAATCTTTGGGTTCGCCTCGGCGCTCGTACTGTTGTGCCGTATGACCTGGCAGATGCATGGTACGGTAGCTTTGACTAGTTGCCTATATTCGCCGTTAGAAGCCTCCTCGCGCAACTCCAATCTGCAATTGACCGTCCGCGAGGTCGTACAGCCCATAAAGTGGACACTTGATCAATAAAATATAGAAAGCCGTACATACCTGCTAGAGACAACGCGGGACGCGGCGGCCCTCAGCGAGGGCCTGACAGCAGCAACAGATAGCGACATTCTGGGTATGATGAATGAGCCGAACAACGACAAGAATCCCCGAAGTAGAACACAATTGGCGTCTAAATATGCAATTGAATTGTCCTACTACTCGACTGAATTCTGTTGGCCACAAGAGTAGAAGATAGTTTCCAAGTTTCTGCAAGTTCTCGCGAGAACGCGAGCACGAAAATTGAAAATCTACTGAAAATTTTAAGTTTCAGTAGTCTGTTTGCGTTGGTACGTATAATCCCTATCTGTCGAGTGAACCCCAACTAGGGTTGTAAATAGAGAAGTGTTTGAGCTTTGGGATATTTATGTAAGCGTTCGACACCCATCTCGACTCTCCAGTCCAACGGATGTCTTGATCACTCTCTAGCAGCCCTTGAGTATTAGAATCATTCTTTTTCATAATGGCGTCGTTTCGATTCTGCGTGGAATGGTGAGTGGCATTGTTTGATGCTAGTGGTTTCTGTGTTCTAACGATGGAGCAGCAACAATATGTTGTATCCTAAGGAAGACAAGATCAACCAACGGCTACTTTACTCATGCCGGAATTGTCCATATAAGGAATCAGCTGCAGATTTCAAAGTCTATAGGAATGAAATTTTGGCAGACGTAAGGTAATTGATAACTATTCTGTTCTTGAGTCTTTACTGACGTTGATTTTAGCGAGACTGCTGGTGTAACTCTCGATGTTGGATCTGATCCTACTCTGGTGAGTGCTAAATTTTGATAGCTGTATTTTATAGGATGGGCACTGACTTGTCGATCTACAGCCCCGGTCGAATAAAGAGTGTCCAACATGCGGACATAAAGAGGCGGTGTTCTTTCAAAGTCAGCAACGGAAGGCTGAAACGAATATGGTATGAACGGCGTGTATTGATCGGTACAGTCAACGACTAATAGCATTCACTAACACGCTTACTAGGTTCTCTTTTACGTATGCGTTAACTGCGGCAAGATATTTCATTAGTATCGACCTATTGATATTGGATTGACGCAGGTGGCGTCGAACGAGCATTACAACATTTTACAGATGTTTTCTTTTCTTGGGTCAAAATTGGTGTACTACTGCATTTGATTTGTCATGTTTAATATTGTACACTAATGTTCAAAAACGGAGTTATGTTGTCTTCCCTTGCGTGGCGTTATTTATAAACATAATTATGTCTATATACAAATTGATGATGCATTGCTACATTTCCTATTTACCGTCTTCCCTTTTTTTAACCATTTTCTCATTTCTTTGCTTCCTTCTTCCCATCAAACGACCCATCAAACGACCTTCGGCGCCAACGCAACAATCTTCGCGTAACCCTGTTGTAACTCGCGTGCGACGACGCCCATGATTCGAGTTCCTATCGGCTCGCCCTGCTTATTGATCAAGACACACGCGTTGTCATCGAACCGCACGACCGTTCCGTCTTGCCGTTGAAACTCCTTCTTTGTTCGCACAATCACGGCATGTCGTACGTCTCCCCGCTGGACTCTGTTCTGGGCGGATGTCTGGGCGAGCAACTTTGCGCTTCGGATAGACTGCACGACAACGACTATTCGATCGCCTAAACCGCATGAGCGTCTCGCTTACTTTAAACGCATATGTGAAAATTATAAACGTACCAACTCGTCCGGCGGTCTTGTTTCCTTTGCCAAGCACATTGACGCACTCGACCAAAGCCGCGCCCTGTTTCGTCCTCAGCTCAATTCGCACATACACAAAGCAATCGCGTCTAGAAAAACCTACCGAGTTGTCAATGACATTAAGTACAGATTTTAGGTAAATCATTTTATTTTATGTGTTGCGTCCCGCGTACGCGATATATCTCTCCGTTTCTCCGGATTTCAAAAATCTTAATACAATTTCCCAAACCATTTCCGATCACGAAATTAATTAATCCGGAGCATGGCCAACTAAGCCTAATTAGTTAAATATACGTTATGCAACAGATATGGTTGCATATTGCAAAACACAGCGGCTCAGCCCCTGCTCTGGGACGAAACCAAGACGGGGCGCTCGTTAAAAAGATGCTCATTTAACTTTTGCTATATATAAATACCTCCCGAAGGAAAATAAAACCGCGGTTTGACACTATATACCCACGACAAGCGACTAAACAAAAGGGAGGTTTATTCCGAGGAGAAATAGACAGTGTGGTATTCTAGATCCACTCGGCGCGAGGAGCAGAGAGTGCGTTTAGGACAACGAAGTTTGTGCTGGCTGGGTGGTAACTATATCCGACTTCTATATCATCTTTGGTCGCGAGCAACGACTGGACGAAACACAAAATGCAAACACGACTACGGCGCGGCATAGACCAATGGTCCGCAGTTTTATTGTTCTTGTCGACATTGATACCCCGAGTATTCGCTGATGTGCAGTTTCTGACGCCGAAAGCGGGCGTCTCGGATTCGGCGGCGAATTTGGCGGTAACCTGGCAAGACAGCGGCACGGCGCCCACATTTGCCGATTTGTCGACCGCGTCGCTGAAGCTCTGCGGTATGAGTGATGCTTCCACAATTGATTGCTTCGCCTTTTTATTCCAGACAGTAGCCTTGAGTGGGTTAGGTGGTACATATACTGTGACTAATATCCCTGTCGCGATGGGAGCTAATGGCCAGTACTTTTTGCAAATGACATCGCTTATTACGGCGGGAGGATATGTTATCAATTACTCTGACCGATTTAACTTGACTGGTATGACCGGCACTACGGAGTATGTGTATGTCGACAGCACGGCTGGGCCGCCCAGGCAGTATAGTCCGGCAACTACCCCAACCGCATCCAACCCGTTCCTCGTATCTTATCCTGACCAGGATGGCTGGGCATTGAAGTACGCGCCAATGCAGCATCAGCCGGGAACAACTGTCACCGCGACGACGGCGAGCAGACAGTACCCGACGTCGGCGATCTCGTCAATTTTCAAGACAAACACGCTGCAGCCATACGCGCTGTTTACAACAACTCAGACATGGGATTACCCATGGACGAGTGTTATCAATGAAGCCAGTCCGCAGCCGGACCCGAGTGCCAACGGCGGATCGTACGAGGCGAAGAAACAGAAAAAGAAGAGGTGGGATGATTGAAATCGCAAGATTGGGTGAGGGAATATAGACGGGGGGGCCTACTATCTGCCGGTGTACTTGTAATATCTTTCGACTACATTTTGTGTTTATGGTTGCTATTTACGAGCATGCGATGTATGACTTGTTTTCTTGTTGTAATGAGTTTTTTTATGAATAAACTCTTAGAACATTGGTTATTACTGTTACAAATCTGGAGCATGATTAACATGCCCTACTGCAAAAAAAAATTATGCTACAAAACGAAAAACGACTTACACGAGATTGCCCCAAATTGCAAGGCGAGTTCCAATAACGACTTACAATCTTCCGAAACCCGCAACTCCAAAAACTTTGCGACATAATGATGACACAACTATTGCAAAAAGAAAAAAAATTTAATTTTCACTTGCCGACCCGTCCTTGGCCGCGACCTCGACTCCGACTGCGGGAAGAATCCGGCCTGTCCGGTTTGTCCTGACGGGCTATGCGCGGCGAAGACCTCGTCGTACTGAGCCCTTGTGCTATGCGTCCTTTCGCATGATGCGGATGCGTGCGTTTAGTCGCACGTCCCTTCCGCTCGTCACCAGCAGTCAGACCAGTACCAGCAGCAGCAGCCGCAGTCGTCTCCACAGTTATCTCCGTAGTAGTCGCAACAACTAGTTCAGCAGCAGTTGACGCGCGAGATCCGACCGGTGCATTATGCGGAGGCGATGGGGTTGGATCCGGCGTAGGCAACTTCGCGACATCGGAGGGAATGCCATACTTGACCTCCGTGTCAGAATTATACGACTTGCCCGCCTCACTCATTAGGACGTCTGAACCAGACTCGACAGACCCGGTCGGCGATCGTTTGCAACTCGCAGGTGCGCTTGTCGCCCTAACATTATGCGACAACAATTTCTCTGCCAGCGCGACAGCTCTGTCGGGATCATACTCCGCTTTCGGGTTGTTAATCCGGTAAATGTCCTCGAGCTTTGGATCTTGCTGGAGCAAATTGTCGAAGTAGTCTTCGTCGGGGTAGTAAAAGCTGCGGGCGCGATCGACATCGGTAATGCGACGCATCTTGATAAACCACCACCGCGGGACATAAAACCCAGCCGCGACAGCGCACTTGGTGATATCCGGCAACTTGACCAACGCGGCTTCGAGAAGACGCTCTAAAAGACCGGTGTACATGTCCAAGAACCCGCGATCCAGTTTATGGTCGACATAGTTCGCGAAACATCTATACCGTGCCATAAACTCTGTCGGGTCGAATTTGGGGACCGTGAATGTGTGGTCGTAGGCTTCTTGGAGATGGCTGTGGAAGACGGTGAAGGCGCCTTGCTCGGAGTAATTTGCGAACGCGAGGACGAGGAGTTTGAGGTCGTCGGCTGCGGTCCAGATGTCTGAATACGGCAGGCTGTCGGGGGAAGTTGTATACCCAGGCGGCACGTAGTTCTTGTCGATTGGATCTTCGGGGATTAGCGGGAAGCATCGTGATCCGGTGTCGTCCACCAGATCCTGTTCTTGGACTTAGGATCTGTTAGTTTGTGGGTTTGGGGATCACGGACAGACGGCAAAGCCAGAAACTTACACTCCATAAACGATATCAAGCTGACGGCATGGTCAACGGGATCATTGTAAACTGACGTGACGACGACAGGCGGCGTATCGACGATAACCGACTCATACTCCTTAGACACATAACACGCCCGCGAATAAATCTCAGGTGGCGCCCCATCCTCGACCTCTACGCTGTGGCCATGCGTCTCGGTACTGATAGGCACGTATCTAACACCCTGGTCGTTCTCCTGCAACTGCACAAGCTCCTCATACTCTCGCGCCAAACTGCGCAAGGCGGTCTCGTATTTCATCCATCGGTACTCGATGTAGGCCGCCTGCTCGTCAGGTTCGTAGTGGCGCGCAACGCCGCGCGAGCGCATGTAGGCGTCGAAAGTGGCGTAGTCGGGCTGTCGAGCCGGGACCGAGTCGGCGCGCTTGTGGACGGTCGGCGAGGCGAGCACAGGCGCTGGCTCGGTCGCTGCTGACTGCGCTCGTGCGCGACGAGTCTCGAGTTGCATGTCGACCTCTTCGCAATATGAGATTCGGGGCAAGAGAAAACGTTGCTGTCACGGGGTGGACAGTGAAGGAGATGGTGTGGTGAGGGGTCAATACTGGTTCGTGCCAGAACATAGTGAGCGAGGCGGCCGAGTTCAAAATCCGACCAGCATCCGGATCCGGCCAAAAATCAACATCCGAACCACCAGTCACGCCCGCGCATACCCTCTTATTTCCTCATACTTCCGCCTGACTTCGTCCGCCGTCTTCAATCCATTCAGCAATAGCGCAATGCGTCCCCAGTCCCACCCTTTATCGCCCAGCTCCAACAGCTTGTCGACTTCGTCCTTCGTGAAATACATTTTCCAGGTCGACGCTATGCGGCCACTTTTCGGAGTCGGAGGATTCGGTGCCGCGGTCAGCAATGCCGCGTTCGACGGCGCTACTTTTTTCAAGGAAGACAGCAGTAATGCTAATCCACACAAAATGTGTGCGTCAGCAGATTTGGTTCCAATTATTGCGGGGGGCTGAATAGCGAGACTGTGTGAAACGACGCACCTTCTTCTTTGCGCTTTTGGCGTAGCCGGCGCATGCGTTCGCGTGCCATTATTCTGTCGCGTTCAGCTGCTTCGAAAGCGGAGCCGCGGCGTTGCGGGACGGAGATGTTGGCGTCGGAGGAGACGTTGATGGTAACGCCGTTGAGAGTCTGAATCCGAAACATCTTTTTTTTGGCTACGTAAGATGTTCCGGTATAGCTGTGAATTTGATAGAGCACAGGAAGAGTAGTTCAACAGTACCGTAGGAGTAATTAAGTGTCAATTGAAAGCCGTGCAAAGCGGGCCCTGGAGTGTTCGCAGACCACAAGTAGGGATCTCCTTGCCTACTCATAGTTTGGCGGCGGGCAGTTCAGTCAACTCATTACCCTACCCCCATTTAGTGTAGGGTAAATGAAGGAATTACTCGATTTGCGCGTCCAGGATCCAGCGTCCGGCAACTTGAACCATAAGCGCGACATAAATGTGGATTCTTCCTCAAAGAGGCATAAGTAATTTCAGAGCAAAAAGGTAAAATTGGGATATGTCGAACTACGTTGGTATGTGCATGTGATCGGGAATTTAACCTTATTACATGTGCGCGCGGAGATTCCCCCACACGAGGGCTGATGACATCAGAATATCTGTTCTGAGAAAAATTCGAGAAATTCGAAGCATCGACACATTCTAAGTCGCTTTCGATGACACGCGGACAGCAACAACAACAACAACAACAACAACAACAACAACAACAACA